>JAJMFB010000050.1:0-74517 GCA_030574495.1 Trigonopsis cantarellii
GTTGGTGTGGTAGTGGGAGGATGCGCCACATTTGAATGCGCCACAGGGGAGAACCCCAAATTGGGACTCAACACCATAAAATTGCTCCCTTTAGGACCTTCACCACTTTTTGGTTAGGGAGGAGAAGAAGAACGCGCGGTAGCAATGGCAGAAGCAATTCATATTGACGGACAGATATTCCGCAGACGCGTCAAACACTTACAGCAGCTTCTGCAACATCAATCGTCATCTTTATTTAATAATGCCTCTTGTATTTTGGTAGTGGTGGGTAAAAGCGATGATGAACGGCCCTTTCAAAAATCAAGCGTTCTTCATACTTGGCTGTTGGGTTATGAGTTCCCTTCTACCTTGTTACTGATTACCAAGCAAAAAGTGATCTTTGTCACTTCAGCATCCAAAGCAAAACATCTCGAACCTCTGGAGTCTTCGAATGTGCAAATCTTGTCCAGAACAAAAGATCAAGATCATAACAAGAAACTTTTTCAAGATGTGATTGAGCAAATATCTAGCGAGGGGGGAGATCCTTCGACAGTGGGTGTTTTCCCCAAGGATCAATTCAAGGGATCCTTCATTGATGAATGGAATCAAGCTCTCGAATCAAGTAAAAAGGATTTTAAATACGTGGACGCGTCATTGGGGTTATCTACGGCATGTGAGATTAAGGATCCCCAGGAAGTCAAGACGACAAGGATAGCTGCAAAGGCAAGCCAGGCCTTTTTGTCAAACTACCTATCTCAAGAAATCTTCCGGGTTATCGATGATGAAACTAAAATTGCCCAATCAAAGCTATCTGAGCAAGTCGAGGAGAAAATCGATGATGATAAATTCATCCAATCCAAGGTTTTGAAGCCATCGCCTGATTTCGACCCTTCTCAGCTCGAATGGTGTTACACCCCAATCATTCAGTCTGGTGGCGACTATGATCTTCGCCCATCGGCAATGTCATCTGATAGCCCACTCGACCCCGGTGTGGTGGTATGCTCTTTGGGTCTCAGGTATAAATCTTACTGTGCAAACATTGGTCGTACTTACTTGGTGGACCCCAGTAAAGATCAAGAGGACAATTATTCCTTGCTTGTGAAACTTGAAAAGCGAATATTAGACTCTATACGCGATGGAGTCGTGGCAAAGGATATCTATGACGGCGCTTTACAGTATCTTCACAAAAATAACAGTAAACTTGAATCTCACTTCCTGCGAAATGTCGGGTGGGGAATGGGCATTGAATTCAGAGATAGTACGATGGTGTTGAATGGGAAATGTTCTCGAATTCTACGCGATGGCATGATTCTTTGTATTTATGTTGGATTCCAGGATCTCGTCAGCAACAAGAAGAAATACTCATTGTTACTTGTCGATACCGTCAGAGTCACCAAAGATGGGGCTCCCTTGGTATTTACCGAGTCCCCCAAAGCATTAGGAGATGTCTCTTTTTATTTTGAAGGTGATGAAGAAGGACAAGAAGCACGAGATGATAAGAAACCTATCAAACAAGAATCTAAAAGCAAGAATGATAGCTCTTCAAAGAATTCCCGAAATGAAGCGAGCCACACCATCGAGTCTCGCAAACCAAAACAAGAAGGAGAGACTCGAACCAGATCAGCAGTGGTATTGAAAAGTAAACTACGTGGAGAGACAAGGTCAACAGACGAAGGAGCAGAAGCTAGGCGAAAGGAAAGACAAAAGGAGCTACATGCCAAGCTTCAACAGGAGGGTCTTGATCGGTATGCGGAAGCTACTAATGTGGACGGTCAAGAGAAGAAACCGGTATTTAAACGGTTTGAAAGTTATAAACGAGAACAACAATTACCCCAGGGACAGAAATCTTTACGTATCTTAGTCGATCCAAAGGCTCAAACAGTGATTCTCCCCATATCTGGACGACCAGTACCTTTCCACATCAATTCATTGAAAAATGTCAGTAAAAATGAAGAGGGAGATTATGTATATCTGCGTCTTAACTTTAATGCCCCTGGTCAAGCAGGATCGTCAAATAAGGAGGAGATGCCATTTGAAGATCCAAATGCACAGTTTGTCCGATCCTTAACATTTCGATCGAGAGATGTTGACCGAATGCATGATATTTTCAAATCAATCCAAGATATGAAGAAGGACGCGGTTAAGCGAGAGACGGAAAAGAAGCAACTTCAAGATGTGGTTGATCAAGGAAAATTGATTGAACAACGTGGCCACCGACCACTAAGACTTGAAAGTGTATTTGCAAGGCCTGGACCAGATTCCAAGCGTATGCCTGGGTACCTTGAGATCCATCAAAATGGAATTCGCTATCAAAGTGTTGGCAAAAATGAGCATCGCATTGATGTTTTGTTTAGCAATATCAAACACTTATTTTTCCAACCTTGCGATCATGAATTGATTGCATTGATCCACGCCCATTTAAAGAACCCAATCATGATTGGTAAGCGCAAGACAAAAGATGTTCAGTTCTACAGGGAAGCATCAGATGCTCAATTCGACGAGACGGGGAATCGGAAACGCAAGTATAGATATGGAGATGAGGATGAATTGGAAGCAGAACAAGAAGAGAAAAGACGAAGACAGGCTCTCAATAAAGAATTTTCTATTTTTGCTGATAAGATTGCTGATGCATCCAATGGGCAACTAGATGTTGATGTGCCAATTCGGGATCTGGGATTTAATGGAGTGCCATTCCGAGCAAATGTCTTTTGTCAACCTACAACCGACTGTCTTGTGCAGCTAATCGACCCTCCATTTTTGGTGATTACCCTCAGTGAAGTTGAAACGGTGCATTTTGAGCGAATTCAATTTGGATTGAAGAATTTCGATCTAGTATTTGTGTTTAAAGATTTCAATCGCCCAGTCACCCATATAAATTCGATTCCAATGGATCAACTCGATACGGTCAAGGACTGGCTCAATGAAGTTGAAATCCCATATTCCGAAGGACCCCTCAATCTCAATTGGCCAACCATCATGAAGACGGTTCAAGCCGATCCTCATGCCTTTTTTGAAAATGGTGGCTGGAGTTTCCTTGATACCGAATCAGATTCGGAAAATGGTTCAGGTGATTCTGATTCCGCTGAATCCGGGTTTGAACCTTCCGATTCTGATCCAGAAGACGAATCCGAAGAGTCGGAATTCGATGAAGATGAAGACGAACCAAGTGCCGAGGATAGTGGTGACGAGAGCGGTGATTACGATGATGATGACGATGAAGATTAATAATAGTAAAAAAAAAACACTACGCTTGGCCTTGGATGTATGTTCTTAAAATATAGTGTGAGAGAATATTCTTTAAAAAAAAAAATCAAAATTTATTGTTCCCCAAAAAATTCAAAGAAAAGAAACATATATATAAGCAGCACACATAAACATTTACTTTCTAGACCACCAAAAAAACAGAACAAAACTAGGCAGCGTCGGCTCCAGGCACAGGCACAACCACTCGACTCACTTGATTACCAGCCCTTACAATCGGCCGATTATAAGAGTCAACAGCAATAGTGGCGTCCTTCTTTTCAAGATGAGCTTGTTTCCAAATCTCAACTTCTCCTCCACCTCGAATAACTGCTACCCGCTTGGTAGATAGAACGTTATGTGCAGCATTGGAATGATCGTAAACTCCTCCGTTAAAGTTGGCAGTAGCATCCTTGCCAATACCAGATGCAATCAAGGCTTTTCCACCAGGGTGTTCATCGATAAAGTCAGTTACATCGTGAACAACTCCGGCAACAACCACAAGGGCACGATCCTTTGATTTTTCTTTAAAGTCATCAAAATCCATAACCGGGAGTTGTTCAAGAGGTACTCCCCAATCAAGTCTTGATCTCCATTGATCAATCTTCTTTTGTTGTTGTTGAACAAGTCCCTGTTGGATAGCGTTGGAGCTAAAAGTTTTTAAATCATAGGCTAGTCCCAAATAGTAACAAGCCTTAATCAAAAGCTTAGTAGGATCATACTGGTACCATTTAATAGCATTTCGATAGTCGCTTGGGAATTCATGGTGAAAATTGTGATATCCCTCACCAAAAGTGACAAGAGCAGTCAAAACATGATCTCGAGGAGATCGTCGATCATCAAATGGTTGCTCTCCAATATAATGGGCAAGAGAATTGACGCAGAAAGTTGCATGGTGAATACAGCAAACTCTCAAGATTCCACCATAAACAAGTCCACCCCAATAATCACCCCAACCGAGGCCAGCAATCAACGTGGGTAAGATAAATCCCATAAACAATAAAACATAGACATAATTTCGATGTTGCCAACGGACAACAGGATCAGCATTCAAATCACTGATATCGGTTCGACCCTTAAGTTTGGGATTACCCTTCAATACCATCCATCCCATATGAGCATACATAAGACCTCGCTTAACATTATAGGGATCTTTATCAGTATCGGTGAATCTATGATGAGTTCTATGTCCATTTGACCACCAGCGGATGGAACCTTCAACGGCGCCACCACCGATAAAGGCCAAAAAGATTCTCAAAGGAAGTCGAGCAGAATAGGCTCTGTGAGACCACAACCGATGGTAACCAGCAGTAATTCCAAATCCCGAGAGAGAGTATAAGATAACGGATAAAATGAATGTCTTTAGTTGGAGTCGCACAAAGGGGGCCATAAGAAACCCAATTGCGGGAATGATGACAATGAGTGTTGTGTTCAACCAGTTGATGTGTTCATGCCAGTTGGACAAGGTCATACTGCGCTCCGAGATATGGACCTGGTTCGTCTTCTTTGAGCTTGATGATGAGCTCGCACCAGCAGCATTGTTGTTGTTGTTGGTGCTACTAGCTCCAGCTCTCCTATTATGGAGAGTTGAACTTGAAGACGGAGACTCCATACTTGTGCTGTAAGTATGAGTTATATAAAGGGAAAGTGGTTTTTGAGGAACTGTGGAGTGGCAAGGAAAAAAGAACGACAATCTCCCCCTTTTAAGTAGTAAATGTCCTTGAGATCAGCCACAAAAAAAAAAAAAATAAGATTCTAAATTATCCCCAATATCAGACATCATTTTGTGGTTTCATAGCTTTTTCATGGCATCTCCCCAACTCGGTCTTGCCTAAAAGGGAATTTGTTGGGTAATTGGGAATCCCACTGACCCGCAAACAGGAGTCAGTGGGGTTTTTAGGCTTTAGTACGTAGTTTAAATGATTCGACCTCACCCGGGAGACTAAATAAAATTACGCTCCTGACTTACCCGATCGATGGATTATGACGGCCGACAACGTTGTTGGACTATATTTAAACACCCTGTTAAATGCACCAAAACCTACGCCACTAAAGTCCCACCTTGTTGCCCTTGTATTAATATCTCCCTCACTTACTGCCCATGCATGCAATTTGATTGATGCACATTCTCTAGTCAAAACTCCATCAAGTGGAATATTCACTACTACTTCCTCATCGCATTACATCTCTACAAAATCGAGGTTCTGTTCATGTCAAGACTTCTCTTTAACCGCCTCAAGTAATAACACTAGCCCCGGCCTTGGTATCTGTAGTCATTTGGTCGCTGCCTTTCTTGCGGAAATTTACACACTCGCGTTGGATCTATTTGACGGCGATTTATTTGAGCTTGTTACTGCTCGGGCTTTTTAAAATTAAGATGTAGAAGAAAAACTAAAATCATTTATCTGATTATCAGATTAGCCGTTGGGACAAGTAATTGTGATCTAGGTTTTCTTTTTTTTTTTTTTCTTTCCCTTCCCTAAGCTCCTTCACCGCCATCGGATGCCATAACAATCAATAAATATCAATGGTAGATTCGGATAGGCCGCCAGGGATGTTCAAACTTCCTTATCTGTTTGGTGACCCCCCTTTTCCTCGCCGCAAAACCAATTCAAAAAAGCAATCTGTGATCAATGAAGTTGATATTTCAGAGTTATCTCCACCCTCGATAAATAATACTCCACAACCCCCGAAAACATCATGGGCTGCAGTTCTCGGTCCCAATGGCTCCGCCAAATCACCCGCAGTGAATCCATTCGCCATACAATCTCCTGAGGCAATTGCTAAACGGAGAGCTGAGAAACTCGCCCACCTTACCAATGCTTATAAACCGTCCGCTCCTGATGTTGCCGTGTCGTTTGATATTTTGCCTCGGGGGCTTTACAATACTGGAAACATATGCTTTATGAACTCCATCCTTCAAGCTCTTCTATTCTGTGTTCCCTTCAATCAGTTACTTTCCTCGGTTGATCGTGTCATCACTCCAATGCTTAACTCTCCCACCCCCCTTCTGGATGCCTTGATTCAGCTTCTCAGAGAGTCTCGCATCCCCATAGAGGATGGTGATGGTACCACTGACAAATCCCAATTTGGTCCTCCATTCACTCCTACCTTCTTTTACTCAGCCATGCGAAGATGCAAGTTATTTGAAAGTATGCAGGGCGGCCACCAAGAAGATGCAGAAGAGTTTTTAGGCTTCTTACTAGAAGGTCTTCATCAAGAATTCTTGCATTCTGTTGGCGATAGACAGCAACAACAAGTTCCCACCACGAGTAATAATAATAATTTCGACGACGACTGGATCGAGGTTGGTAAAGGATCCAAAGCCACCGTCACCAGATCAACCCCATCATCATCCTCCCCCATTTCAAGAATATTTGGCGGGCAATTCCGTTCTGTTTTATCTGTCCGTCACAAAAAGCCTTCTGTGACTTTGGATCCATTCCAGCATGTTCAACTGGATATATCTCATCCCGATATACACTCAGTTCAACAAGCCTTGGTCCATTTGGCCAAGCCAGAAAATATCCCATGGCGCGATCCGGTTAGTGGGAATGAAGTTCAAGCCACAAAGGAGACTTTTATAGAGAATCTACCAAATGTCCTCGTATTACACATCAAGCGTTTTGAATTTACCGCTCTTAACGACAATACCATTGCAAACTCCTCATTTGGTATCCAAAAGATAACAAAACCCATATCTTTTGATAAGGAGCTTGTGATCCCCCAGGAGGCATTGTCTCTTACCTTGGCTAAACAATCAGCTCAACAGCCACCGACTTATCAACTGTGTGGCGTCGTATACCATCACGGGTATTCAGTTGAAGGAGGTCACTATACTGCCGATGTTTTAAACCAAAAGAACAATCAGTGGATCAATATCGACGATATTAGTCTCAAAACAAGTGAGATCTTTGATCAAAGCTTAAAGGTAAACGGCCACCACATGAATGGAAGACCTGACCAACATACTGCCAACGGGTACGAATCTGATAATTCAGATCGGACTGCTTATCTCCTTTTTTACCAGCGGATATGAGCCAGCCATTACATAGATTAGAAACGTGTCATGATTTGCAGGGGTTTTGTTTTGGTTTGTATTTGTAATTTAGAGAAGAGAAAAGTTCTCATTTTTATTGTTTTTGAATGACTATAATTTTTTAAACATAATAGACTAGCATTCGTGTACAATATATATTATATACGTATTTCAAACATTGAGATGGTTAGCGATGCGATGATGTCGCGTTGGCGCCCTCGGAATTGTCTCTTCCCATCTCCCATTTAAATAATCACCTCGAAGGCGTGTCAAGCTCGGTAAGATCTCAACCAGAACTCATTTTTAAAGCAGAAATTCTCTTTTTTGTTTGAGAAAAAAAAAGTGCCCATATCTTTGGGGGGGAAGTTCTCGGAATTCTCTAGGTTTGGCTCATTCGTTGAGACAATATCAGACGTATGATCTAGCCATTAGACAGATATATAGTAAAGGTAAGTTCACACAGATGTCATATTGGCCGAGCGATCGCGGCTAATGAAGAACCTCATAGATTTACAGAATGACCGAGACATTCCAGCATCCAAATCATAGCGATGATAGTTTCAAAAGCATTGGTTCGTCATCGCCGACTAGAGACGTTATCCGCAATATTAGTATACCCACAGAGACCAACAATCCTGAAAAAGTAGAGGTCAATACAAACCTTGAAGACGCAGGCCACGTACCGGATCCTCGGAAAGTTGGAAAATCAACTTTACCTGAAAAGGCCCCTATATCGACCACACCTACAGAGGATACAGACGATAAACTTAAAGACAATCAGCGACCTCAGCCAGCACTCGATTGGGTATGTGCCAATGTTTACATTTGTCTCATTGCTGCTGTCCCCGTTATGTGGCTTGCATTCTCGAGGTACCTTGCATGCGTGCTTTTGGGCTCTATTGCAGGAATAAGACTATTTGAGCTCGTTACGAGCGAGTACCAAGCCCACACACTCACAGAGTTCATCCAGCTTTTATTGACGAATCATGACCACGTGCTCCTTCATCAACGCTCTACTGACCGTGGAGATTATCGAGACGCTAGTAACGATGATATTTTGAGTGACTTAAAGCGCCATAGTATTAAAGCTGCAGCAAATCGAATGTCCCAGAGCTATTCTCTGAGACCTGCCCTACTTGAACAACTTGACCGCCTTTCCACCGAGGTTATCGGTTACTATATTATACCCTGGTATGAGCCCATGTTTACTGTACCAATTGGAAGTGGGAACAGTCCAGATGCGGTGGGCACACGGCACCTTTCTCATCATGATTCTTTCCCACAACAATGTCGTGCATCTATGGATGATGTGTATCTCAATATTATCAGTCACATCCAAGCTAAGGGATCAGCAGATTTTTCCCTCGATTTCTTGATTTCCTTCTCTCAGACTCTGACCAAATTTCTTGATGACGTCCGACTAGGTGCCCAAGGCTGCGTACCTTCTTTTATGGCTATGGCCAGAGATAAAGAAAAGTACGGTGCATTTGTTGAACCTTCATTATCCAACACATCCGATACCCGTACCAGTTCAGGAGGCATACCCACTGAAAATGCAAGCCAGCCCCAAGATGCACATACTGCCTCCACAGCAGGAACTACTAGCGGAAGTAATGCACCAAACACAGAGTCCGAAGCCCCGGGCTCAAATAACAGTAGTAATAATAATCAACAACAACAACAACAGAACGGTGGCAGCGAAAGTGTTCTCCAAGCAATGCGAGCTTACTTGGACTCGCATCCTCATTCTCAACTTGCAAGAATGGTCAATCCTGCAAGCCAGGAGAACCGGATTAGATCCGCGGCGGACCAATTTGTTTCTAA
Source organism: Trigonopsis cantarellii (assembly GCA_030574495.1). Lineage (NCBI taxonomy): Eukaryota > Fungi > Ascomycota > Trigonopsidomycetes > Trigonopsidales > Trigonopsidaceae > Trigonopsis > Trigonopsis cantarellii. Next base: position 9,083 of record JAJMFB010000050.1, read on the forward strand.
ATTTGTTCCTCGAAGTCATTTGGAATCCCCTCTATTGAAGACATTTCTCCAAGAGGTCATAGCATATCAAGTAATTGTTCCAACCGTCGAAAAGCTTTCGGATCCTAGATACATAAATGCTAGCATCATTAGCGTTCTTCAGGACCGGCCTTCAACTGCCACTGGCGCGGAGATTCCCGGAGACGATGAGCTTTCCAGGCGTATATCTGGGGAACTGGCCAGCCAGAATATCTCACTTGACGCCCCTACCACTCCCAGTAAGCTACCAGAGGGCCTCAAAGGGAATCTTTCCTCTCCACCCCACTCAGAAAGTGGCTTGTCAACTGATGCATCTCTGTCGCCAGTATTAAGCCGCAACCTTAGCGTTACCCGAAAAAATGGGGAAGCAAAGCCAAAAGTGAGTTTACTTGATGCAGAAGTGACGGTGTCAGCCTTGGGTCCACCAGTTGGTAAATTAGCAGTTGGACGCAAAGAACCACGCAGTACTGCTCATATCGGTCAAAACTATGAATTCATCATCACTATTGAACCGCGGGGTCACGGTGGTTGGATGACTATGAGATCGGTCAAAGATGTACGAGTCTTACATGAAAAGCTAGTCAAGCTCGCCAGGCTTGCTGGAGTATTTGATTTTCCTCAGGATATTGAACCACAGAAAGGTACTTCTGGTGAAGACTATGGAGTTCGACTGGAAAAGTATCTCAGCAGTGCAGTAAAGCATCCGGAACTCGCATGCACCGATGCCTTGTGGCGGTTCTGTGAGAAGCGAGATATGGACGCTCCTTCACCACCTCCTTCGGGGGCTGCATCTCACTATCCTCACAGTCACACTTTGTCAAAGACAGGCGGAAAAGGTGGTGACGGAAATCTTTCAGGTGATTACAAGCAAAATCAGAAACGATTTTCAAAATCATCACTACAGCTTGAAAGCCAGGAGACCCTCAATACGGTATCAGAAAAGCTAAATAATGTCTTTAACAAAAATATCATTACTAATCTCAAGGGGGGCCTCAAATTAGCTAACAATCAACAACAGGCACAACAGAGTCCATCAAAGAGTATGACATCGGCATCTAGTGGGGCAGTTAATAAGATATTACCATCTGAAAACAGCTCTGACAGTTTATCGACCTTGGCAAGCAAAACTCATGGACAGCCTGTCGGCGCAAAAGCGTCCTACTCCTCAAGAGAGAATGATGGCAAGGATGGATCTCAAACACCACCAAGGCTATCATTGGAGCAGAGAGAACAGTACCATCTACCACCGCCACCGTCAGAAATTGATGATATAATGCTAAGAGAGTCGCTGGCAAAGGAAGGTGCTACGGGTGTGTCAAGATCTAATAGTACAAATAGCGCCAATGCTGGAACAGGAATAGCGTCGGAGTCAGCAAACTATCCGTCTATCTTCACTATGGATGAAACAGTCACAATTATTAATCATTTCTTCGCCGTGTTTGACCGGCTTTATGCATTGTCGCAGGCATCATCAATTCGAAGGTCCTTTTTAGGTGTGGTAAAAACACTGTTTGTCAAAAGTACAGGCAATAACAGCTATCTGGCGAGCTTTTCAAAGACTCTCAATGTCGAAGTGGGGGATAAATTAGCTAACCAAGACCACGTTGCTGAGCATCTTAAATATCTAATAGATGCAATGTTTCCTGCAACTAGCAGTGATCCAAACAGCTTGCCACAGCCCACTCTTTCAGCAGCTTCAGAACTCGACGAGGCAAGGACCTTGTTTGTAACAAGAGCAGTCCCCGAGCTTTTCACTCGCATTATTGGAGGACCTGCCAGTCAAGAAGCCTTAGGAATCCTATTTGATGTTCTTCAGGACCGCAATCTAGCGCGAGGGCTGGTTACTGGCCTTGTTCTCGATTTACTATGGACTACGTGTCATTAGGAAAAAGTCTATTTGTTTTCATCTCTGTGTTTTGGTTGATTGTTGTTATTATTAGTATCTGTAAAGCTGGGAGTGACTTTGACGGGGATGAATTGCGAGGCGTTCATAGATTTTTTAAGAGAAAATAATAAAAAACGAAAAAAAAAAAAAAAAAAAAAAAAAAAAAAAAAAAAAAACAACTCTGCCGATTATACACGCATTCACCAACTTTGCCTGAAATGCTACATTCTTTATCTGTGTTTTAGTGAGGTCTTAAAGCGCGGGGTGGAGTTTGCGGTGGAATGAGGTCTTCAACACTAAGTAAGCCGCGCTGATCTGTCGTGAAGGTTCCTCCCAGCCTCGCCGCCTTGCGAAGAAATCTGCTTAAGACTAGGTCATAGAGAGAGACAGGACGGATATCTATTCGTTGGAGAATCGCTCACTGATAATGATAAGATAGCCTGTCATTCATTTTATTCAGAGCGGTTCCTGGCATATGCGACATTCTAACGACTATTCGCCCTCTTTAGCGGAAGGATCAGTAAAGACAGTTTTTGTACCCTCGGCTCAACCCCATAGACAATCATCTCCTACCATTACGGGTGACTCGACTTGTAGTAATGATAACTTCAATACTTCTTCATCGATAGCTCGACCACCCAGTCTGACAGCCGAAAGGGCCAAAAGCGTCACCAGCCATACGACCTCGTCCAGCGGTCGTATGAAATCACCCAGTATATGGTCCACTAGCCCCAACACGACAGACATTAGTTCCAAAAATCTGTCAAGGCGTGCTCTTGGGTTCAAGCGTTGGTTCAAGATGTCTGATAGCAATAAAGCTGATTCATCCGTTGATGACAGTAATGACAACAAGCTTGATAACATACCAACAACCCATAACCACAATGCCAATGATAATGTTCATCCTGGCTCTGGCATAAATTTTGACGGAGGTAACAATGAGTTTAGGGTAAATGGCGACCCGTCAAACCCTCCACCACGCCAAGAGTCAAACTCTCCAACTTCGCAGACTTCTTCCACCACGACCAATTGGATCCACAAATTGCACGAAAATGCAAGATATTTCTGGTCGCCAGAAAATGAGACTCGTCGGTTATACCTGACGTTCAAATTGATGCCGTACATTTTGGCTGGGATTATTTGCTACTGCGTTTGGGTCTACGCTTATGTATTTTGCATAGCATTTCTAATTCGTGAGCATGTTCAACGACGGAATGGGATTGCGTTCATTACTTTTTGGTTATTCGGTGTATTTATCATCGCAGTCTGCTGGCTGCGAATGTCAATTGAAGGTCCCGGTCTCATACGGAGACCCAGAACAGACATTGATCCTGAATCTATTCCAGCAGGTATGTTCCCCTTTCCACAAAATGCCACCTCTACACCTGCTACTCTTCCTGATGTATTTGTATGTGAAAGCGATGGGTATGGTCGTTGGTGTTCGGTTTGTGGCACTGTCAAGCCCGACCGCGCTCACCACTCATCAGAGATCGGTAAATGCGTTGCCAAGATGGACCATTTTTGTCCATGGGTTGGCAAAGTGATTGGGTTTGGAAATTACAAGTATTTCTGTCAATTTATTCTGTGGGTAGCCATGAGCTCAATTTTTGGTGTTGTGACAATGGCAATCTACATCCGTCCCTATCAACTCAGGCACGACGGTCATGTACGAAGCCACTTTATAGCATTTTTTGTACTGGTTGGTATATGGGCTATCATCATGATCCCCTTTAATCTACGCACCTACTATTTTGTTGTCACCAATCAGACTACCATTGAGCGACTTCAAAGGTACCGCGTTCATCAACTGAATATTTTAATGTCTAAGGAAGGTTATAGGATTGTCGTCCAGGCTCCTATAGGTTCCAATCTCTGGGACATTGGATGGTGGAACAACTGGAAATCCGTCATGACTGCGAATCCAATCAACTGGCTGTTCCCGATATATTCCAACATTAAGCGAGATCATGGTGGGATTGTTTTCCCTTTCAATCCTCGACTCATTGATCAACTAAAAGAGGAGTTTAAGCGACAGAAAAATGGCCGCGTCATCAGAGGATATCAATCCCATATTGAAAATGTTCCCAACGGTCTACAAATCCCATCTTCTCCTCCCTCTCCACAGCCTCCCTCTGGGCTCATCCAGTCAAATCCGCATTACTTAGCATAGACTTTCTACCCATCTTTTTTGAAGAAGTGGCGTTCTGTTCTTTTCTCATTACTTCTCATTTTTTTCATTTTTGAGCTTTTTTCTTTTCTTTTCTTTTTATTTTCCCCATCTTATCATATTACGATTTTCTCCTAGCAACACCTAATCGATCTCTTACGTCCCATCTCATCCCATCCCACTGTAGATTCTTCTGGCAACCATAGAATACAGAAACAGACTATAGAAACAGACTGAACACCCTGTTTTTGGCAAGGCTTTTTCTCTTTTTTTTGGACCGCGGAGAATTGGTTTGGTTTGCTCATTACTAAAAATAGGAGGACAAGTTTTGGATATTCGCTATGAATGCTATAAAACTCCAGGTAAGTACGGCAGCCAGTTATACAAATATAAACAGACACTGACTGACGTTTCGATTCTAGAAAAAATATCCTGTTCTGTCTCAGGAGGATATCTTTCAACTCATCAATGATTTTCGAAAAATCGATGTCGATGATAAGGGATATGCAGATAAGCAGACGGTGACTACAGCTTTGCAGAACCATGGAGCAGGCCCATCTTATGATGTTATCAGAGAAACTCTAAAGGAATGTGGGGTCGACGCTAGTGGCCGTGTCGAACTCGATGACTATGTCGAGCTTGTTGTCAGACTTAAAGAAGGAGGCACAAAGAAACTGGAAACTAAAAAATCAAAGACTATTGTTTCAGGAAGTTCTTCGGGTGTTACTCACTCCATTAACGACGAAGAACTCAAAGTGTTTATTGGACACATAAATACAGCTCTTAACGGCGACCCCGATGTAGGGTCACGCTTGCCTTTGCCAACCGACACTTTCCAAGTTTTTGATGAATGCCGTGATGGCCTTATTTTGTCAAAACTTATCAATGATTCAGTCCCTGACACAATCGATGAGCGAGTTCTTAATAAGCCCAAGAAGGGCAAGGCCATGAACAACTTTACAATGAGCGAGAACGCCAATATTGTCATTAATTCTGCTAAAGCTATCGGTTGCGTTGTCGTTAACGTCCATGCAGAAGATATTATTGATGGCAAGGAGCATTTGATTTTGGGGCTCATTTGGCAAATCATCCGCAGAGGTCTGCTCGGAAAAATCGATATCAAACTCCATCCTGAACTCTATAGGCTTTTAGAGGAGGATGAGACCTTGGAACAATTCCTTCGCCTGCCCCCGGAGCAAGTCTTGCTTCGTTGGTTCAATTACCATCTCAAGGCTGCAAACTGGCCTCGTCGGGTTACAAATTTCGGCAAGGATGTCGCCGATGGCGAAAATTACACTGTTCTTCTCAATCAAATCAAGCCAGCTGAATGCTCACGAGCTCCGCTTCAAACTCATGATTTGCTCCAGCGCGCAGAACAAGTTTTGGAAAACGCTGAAAAAATTGATTGCCGCAAGTACCTCACCCCAACAGCTATGGTGGCTGGTAACACCAAGCTCAATCTAGCATTTACTGCCAACCTGTTCAACACGTGGCCTAGTTTGGAACCAGTCGAAGAAACTGAAAGGCCTGAAATCGAAGATTTCGATGCTGAAGGTGAACGTGAAGCTCGTGTATTTACCCTCTGGCTTAATAGTCTCGATGTGGATCCCCCTGTTGTCAACTTATTTGAGGATCTCAAGGACGGGGTTATCCTTCTTCAAGCTTTCGACAAAGTGATTCCCGGTTCTGTCAACTGGAAACGTGTCAACAAGCGTCCTTCTTCGGGCGCCGAGTTGATGCGGTTCAAAGCTGTCGAAAACACAAACTATGTTGTCGATCTGGGTAAGTCCAATAAATTCTCATTAGTCGGCATCCAGGGAGCAGATATTACAGACGGAAACAAGACCTTGACTCTGGGCTTAACATGGCAATTGATGCGCCGCAACATCATTGAAACGCTCAAGTCTCTTTCTAAAGGAGGCAAGGAGCCATCTGACAGCGATATGCTTAAATGGGCTCAATCCATGGTCCAAAAGGGAGGCAAGAGCTCTACGGTTCGCAGCTTTCGAGACCCATCCATTGCAACTGGTGTGTTCTTATTGGACGTCATCAACGGTCTCAAGCCCGGGTACGTTGATTATAACCTCGTCACCCCCGGAAGAACCGATGACGAGAAATATCTCAATGCCAAATTGGCCATTTCAATTGCTCGAAAACTGGGCGCTCTTATATGGCTCGTGCCCGAGGATATCGTCGAAGTACGCAGCAGACTTATTCTCACTTTTATTGGCAGCCTTATGCATCTACACTATGCTGAAGGTGGCCATTAGATGAAAATGACAAATAAAGTCTATCTATTGTGGATTGTGGATAGTGTGAATGTCTTAACTTTTTCCTTTCAAAATAGTGTATCAAGATAGTTTATTTAGTTAATTGTGACGTTTAGTGCGGCTGGCAGTAATCCCAACTTTGCTGTCAAACTGGGAGATGGTTGCGGGTCAGTAGGAAAGAGAAGTTAGGTCAAAGTTATCAGAAGTAGGTCTACATATACTTTACTATAAAATGGCAACTGGAATTCGGATTGCTATCGATGTGGGGATTTCCTATTTGTGATTGTACTTGCTGTTTTAATTTTAAATCTAACACATAATTAGCGTGGTGGAACTTTCACAGACTGTATAGGAGCATATCCGGGGAAAGAGAATGTTGTCATCAAGCTTTTATCAGAGGATCCTGCAAACTACAAGGATGCACCACATGAAGCGATTCGAAGAGTCTTGGAGCACTATACTGGGTCTAAAATCCCGCGAAATAGTAAACTTGATACCTCGCAAATCGAGTCTATTCGAATGGGGACCACCGTCGCTACTAATGCCTTACTGCAGAGGAAAGGAGAACGTACTGCATTTGTCACGACAAAGGGATTCAAAGATTTGCTTGTCATAGGTAATCAGGCGAGACCTGATATTTTCGCTCTCAATATTCAACGGCCTGAAGTTCTATATGAGCAAGTTCTTGAAGTTGATGAAAGAGTAACTCTCGAAGATTACGTCGAACACCCACTCAAGCTGAAAACAAGCGCAGAAAAAGTCAAGGGTAATCCCAATCTTACAGTCGGACTATCTGGAGAGGTAGTGCGTATCTTAAAAGCCCCTGACTTGGAGCAGGTCGAAAAGGATCTTACACGCTTATATCAGGAAGGGTTTCGCAGCTTGGCAGTATGTCTTCTGCTCTCTTATACCTTCCATGATCATGAGAAAGCTATTGGCGAAATTGCTGAACGGATCGGGTTTACTAATGTCTCACTTTCTTCACAATTAATGCCCATGATCAAGGCAGTACCGCGAGCAACCTCCTCTACTGCGGATTCTTACCTTACACCAGAAATAAAAAGATACTTGAGCGGCTTTCAAGAAGGGTTTGAAGGTACCCTAGGCGCCTCACGCTCTTCTGGAGAGACTGATATTACCAGGTGCGAGTTTATGCAAAGTGATGGTGGTCTCGTGGACATCAAGCGGTTCTCTGGTCTGAAAGCAATTTTGTCCGGTCCAGCCGGTGGAGTTGTTGGATATGCCTTGACATCATACGATCCGGAAACGAAAATTCCGGTCATAGGATTTGATATGGGTGGTACGTCAACAGATGTTTCTCGATACGGAGGCCACTTGGAACATGTATTTGAGACCACCACTGCTGGAATCACCATCCAATCCCCTCAGCTCGATATTAGCACTGTGGCTGCAGGTGGTGGATCCAAACTTTTCTGGAGAAACGGACTCTTCGTAGTTGGTCCCGAAAGTGCGGGGGCTCACCCGGGCCCCGCATGCTACCGAAAGGGTGGACCTCTTTGTATTACCGATGCAAATCTTGTTTTAGGAAGGCTGCTCCCTGATTTTTTCCCTAAGATATTTGGTCCTAATGAGAATGAGGGATTAGATATTGAGGCAAGCAAGCACCTCTTTGCTGAAATGGCAGCTAAAATTGAAGCTGATGGTGGACCTAAGTTATCAATTCATGAAATTGCCTATGGGTTTATTAGGGTAGCCAACGAGACCATGACGAGGCCAATCCGATCCTTAACTGAAGCCAAAGGCTACGATGTTCAACACCATCGGCTTGCACCGTTTGGCGGCGCAGGAGGTCAGCACGCAGTAGCCATAGCAAGAAACTTGGGTATTAAGCAAGTCCTGATCCATAAGTATTCCTCAGTTCTAAGTGCTTACGGCATGGCGCTTGCCGATGTGGTAAATGAACAGCAAGAGCCATTCTCTGGTACCTTGACTGATGCTTCCTTGGAGAAAATCAATAAGCGGTTTGAACATCTTGAAGAGAAGGCTTCTCGAGCACTTGCAGACCAGGGATTCCCAAAAGAATCTACTCACTACCAACATTATATCAATATGCGGTATCAGGGTACCGAGTCTGGCATGATGGTTGCGAGACCAGCAGGAGTTTCGCCAACCTCCTATTCGAGTAATGACTTCAAAGGCCAGTTTCAAAATGAATATCAGAAGGAGTTTGGATTTGTACTTAGGGATCGTGATATCCTTGTGGATGATATTCGAGTACGTGGAACAGGAAACATCAACAAAATCACTGAAAAATCGGTCGATCAACAACTCAAAGAAGTTAAGGAATGGAAAGAGATTCCTTTATCACTGATGCATTCACGAGAAGCAGTCTACTTTGATGATGGATGGGAAGATACTCCAGTATTCAAGTTGGGTGCTCTTCCGCTACCATCAAGAATTCGGGGTCCTGTCATGTTAGCTGACGGAACTCAGACGATTGTTCTTCCGCCTTTCAGCAGTGCAAAAATTCTTCCAACCCATCTTGTTATAAAAACAGAGGATGACGGTGGATCGGAAAGGACAGACCGATCTGTCAACAGCGCAGCTGACCACGTCAATTTTGGTGACCCTATTCTATTATCGATTTTTGGCCACAGATTCATGGCTATTGCTGAGCAAATGGGCCATGCCCTTCAAAAGACATCAGTCTCGACCAACGTAAAAGAGCGATTGGATTTTTCATGTGCGCTCTTTGATGCAAAGGGTGGACTGGTGGCTAATGCACCACATTTACCAGTGCATCTTGGATCCATGTCAACAGCTGTACGTAAACAAGCCCAAATCTGGGAGGGAAAGCTGAAACCTGGGGATGTATTGGTCTCGAACCACCCGCAATCTGGTGGTACCCATCTTCCTGATATAACTGTTATTACTCCTGCTTTCCATAATGGAGACATCATCTTTTATGTTGCGGCTCGAGCTCATCATGCCGACATTGGTAGTATAACTGCTGGCTCAATGCCTCCCTTCTCCCGGCGCCTTTATCAGGAAGGAGCAATGATCAAATCCGAAAAGCTAGTGAGTGAGGGTCATTTCAACGAGGCTCGCATGAAGGAACTTCTTCTGGATGAGCCTGCCCAATATCCAGGATGTTCAGGAACAAGATGTCTGCGGGACAATATCAGCGATCTCAAAGCACAGATTGCAGCTAATCACAAAGGGGTCAATTTGATCAAATCTTTAATCGACGACTACGGACTGGTAACTGTCGATGGATATATGTTGGGAATTCAGAAGAATGCAGAGCTGTCTGTACGTAATCTCCTGAAAAAAGTGGGCAAATCTCTCAAGGTTCCAGAACTCGATGCGAAGGATTTCATGGACGATGGATCAGTTATCAATTTATCAATATCTATTAATGTTGAGGAAGGATCTGCTGTATTTGATTTCACCGGAACGAGTCCCGAAGTCTACGGTAATACAAATGCTCCAGAAGCTGTCACATACTCGGCAATATTGTACTGTCTACGATGCATGATTTCGGAATCCATACCCCTTAATCAGGGATGTCTTACTCCAATAAAGATTATAATTCCTGAAAGATCGCTCCTGAGTCCTGGTGAGGGAGCAGCCGTTGTGGGTGGAAACGTTCTTACAAGTCAGCGGGTGACGGATGTCATACTTCTTGCATTCGAGTCATGTGCTGCATCTCAAGGAGATTGCAACAACTTGACATTTGGCATGGGGGGTCAAGACCACGGCAGTGAAGAAAAATCTAAGCATGTCGCCGGATGGGGCTACTATGAGACGATTGCTGGAGGAAGTGGAGCCGGGCCTGGTTACAACGGGACTTCAGGAGTACACACCCACATGACAAACACAAGGATTACAGACCCAGAAATTTTTGAGCGGAGGTATCCTGTTCTCTTGAGACAGTTCAGTCTACGTCCGGGATCTGGAGGTGACGGCGAGTTTAAAGGTGGGGATGGAGTTATACGAGATATTGAATTCCGCGAGCCTGTAGAATGTTCAATTTTGAGTGAACGACGAGTTCATCACCCTTACGGGCTCAAGGGAGGAAAAGAAGCAAAATGCGGTATCAATGAATGGATACGCAAGGATGGTCATCGAATCAACTTGACTGGGAAAAATACAGTACCTATGGACGCCGGAGACAGAATTATCGTCCAGACCCCTGGTGGAGGAGGGTGGGGCATTCCACCTTCCGAATAGAACAATGTTCCTAATTAGTTGAATCAACTACATAATCTTTTTGACTTTTCGACTTTTCGTCTAGTACGCATTTGTATTATTTTTTTTTTGACTTGTTCCAGCGCCGCGTAGAAGACGGTGAAGGTAGAAAACTGACAGCCGCGCGCATCGTGGGAGTTTACCAAAATGAGATGTCTTACGTAAACACGGGTCGGAGCTTATTTTCATTAAAGTGTAGCAGTCAAAAAAGTCACCAACCTCTCTGTACGACGGAGTTCTTTGAAATTTCCAATTTAACAGTGGTACCTTGAAGGAAGATTGAATCTACGTGGGTGAGAGCACCCAAAGATGTCGGTGAGAATTGAAGGTAAGCTGATTTCTGACTGCTATATTGTTAGTAGGAGATAAAAATATTAAGTCCGGGTGCTAATAATATATCAGTGGACGACAACAACAGTCGGAAATTTACCAGTCTCGATCCAATAAAGGGCAAGGTCATATTAAATCTGAAATCGGCAACTGCGATTAATACAATTGAAGTGAAACTTGAAGGCGTTAGTCAGACAGAGCTTGTTGTTCCAGCTCGGACAAAGTATCGAGGTTCTCACGGGGGGAGGGAGCGAGATAAAACAGTCAAGGTTGAGGAAACTCATAAATTCTTGTACTTGACCCAGACAGTATTTCCTCCGGAAGATATAAGACAGGTCCAGGAGGCAAAGGGAAGCAAGAAAGATGGATTCACTGTCCCTAAGGGGCAGTATACGTACGATTTTAGTATGCGATTTCCTGCAAACTGCCACTGCGCTCCCTCGATGAGTATATTTAAACATAAGGCGGCTATGGCTCCCCATACATTTGGTCCTCTTCCACCAACAGTTGCTGACGTGGGTAAAAAGGGGTCTATCAAATACTTTGTCAAAGTCACAGTAAACAGATCATCTTTTTACAAACTCAATTTCAGGTCATTCTACCCTTTGCTCTTTATACCACCTGATCCTCCAGAGATTGATCATTCAACAGGTAAAGAGGTCTTTGCTCGCCGTGAAGTGCAAGACATTGCCCCGGCAAAGCGCAATAATAAAGGTCCAGGACTGCTCTCAATGCTTGTAGGTGGACGTGGCACGGGACGTCCAGCGTGTAATGGATCAGGACTTCCTGTCTTGCTTGAAGTCCGTTTAACTTATCCGCCGGTGATTGCGCCATTGCGAAAGTTGCCTTTAAAGATAATAGTATCAGTCCCCGATGACGGCGTTCATGACAATTTGGTTGTCAGAAATATTTCTTTTACAATTGTCTCGTTGACCACTCTTGTAGCAGAAGGCCAGACCGAGACGGAATTGGGTAATTATCGATTTTTCAATTTGGAAGGATTATCTCTTGTGTTGCGGAAGGAGGATGCTCGTTTGAATGCTCGGCCAAGTCCAAATGTATTTCAGTCCCTTGACTATGATATTCCGTGTGAACTGTGGCAGTCAGCCGCCTTGTCAGAGAATACGATTCCTCCTTCTTTTAGTGTATGCAATGTCTCGAGAAAGTATCAGCTTAAAATTGCTGTAGGAATCTCACAGCTACCAGCAAACGGTGATGCTCTCAAGACTTCAATCCCTACAGAAGTCACACTTGATATCGACGTTTTATCAGGTGTCAAAGGGGTCAGTAATAATGGACCAATGCCATACACAATTCACGGACAAGCAACAGGGTTTGTTGAGAATGGCCTATCTTCCGCGCCCCCAACTGCATCTACTAATACTCAACAAGCTGATGGGAATCTTCCTACATATACGGAAGCGCTAGATGACCGAGTGGCATCGTCATCTTCCAAACCTGGTGGTGCTAGTGAAAACAACAGCACCCAAATTACAAATGATCATCCACCTCCTGCAACTCTTTCTCCTCGACAAGATACTTCTAATTCTAGGTTCAGCGATAAGCCGAGGAGTTTTGCCGAAGATATTAAAAATAACTCTCCTCAAGTGTGAGAACCATATCTAAAGAGTATTCTCTATCATTCTGCTTGTTATAACAATTCTAATGATGTGTATAAAGGAGTACTGAGATATATTTACATACATACATACATACGTACGTACATACATATATAGGTTTTTTCTTGTTTTGTTATCATAACGTGATGTCATTGTTCATAATTCTATTTCTTTATGTAACCCGAACAAAAGGTAAGGCGGAAACCCGTATTCAACATGACTTGAGCTACCTATAACCTCCTTAATTACAAGAGAATGGCTCCGAAAAGGAAGATTGCTCGGACAAGCAAGAAGGATGTTGTTGAAGAACGCAACAGTGATTCAGACACGCCTACACCAACACCTTCTCCTCGCTCTCCGTCACCTTTAAAGAGCGCTAAAGCTACGACACCGCGACAAGGTAATAATAAAGATACCCCCAATGAATATGCCGAGACAACATCAATATCTCTGACATGGTGCACGTCTGCGTCTTCAGAAGACAATGTCGGGACGGTCAAGTTATCTGATCTGATTGGATCCCCAGATTTATCTCAAATGTGGCAGATCAACTTTATGATTGATATTCCTTTTGTATGGTCACATCTGCATTCCAAAGTGCGAAACGACAAGCCGGATTTCCATGCATGGTTTGTCCATGGGCTCCGGGCTGAGTCGGTCGAGCAAAATCTCATGCAGCTTGGATGTGAAGAACTTCCGGATAAGGATATATCCAAGATTGACATCGTGAAACCCTGTGTACCCTATCAGTGGGGTACACATCATTCCAAGATGATGGTGTTAGTGTTTGATACTGGCGAGTTACAAGTTGTCGTTCACACTGCAAACATGATCCCATTCGACTGGAATGATATGACGCAAGCAGTGTGGGTTTCTCCCCGGCTTAAAAAGCAGCAGAATGATGGCATGAATTCGCACAAGTGTATTGGCCAGCAATTCAAAGAGGATTTCATTCTATATCTCAAGTCCTACGATCAGGAACACAATCTATCGGCAGCAAAAAAGAGAAAAGAACATGATAACATGAATATTATGGGGATTAATACCCACATGGTGTACAAGCAGCTTGTGGAGGTTGTAGAGAAGTACGACTTTTCCCCTGTCAAGGCTGTTTTTATCGCTTCAACCCCCATAGCATCGCAAGATACCCGGCACTGGGCACTCGAGAAATTGGGTGCAGAGCTCTCAAAACACGCTGCTGCGCCTGTTGAATCTGGGTCTGAATGGAAGGATGAAATTATTGTTCAGAGCTCATCTATCGGCACTCTGGGTAAAGATAGTTCATGGCTTGACGATGTGTTTTTGAATCAACTTAGCCAACTTTCGAGTTCTTCAAAAACTGGAGAACCTCCAAAGCTTGAACTTGTGTGGCCAACTGTAGAAAATGTTCGCAACAGTTTTTCGGGTTATGCCTCGGGGACATCAATTCATCTCAAAGTTGATGGATTCCCCAATTTTCTTCAAATTCGATACCTGCAACCTCTTATGAATCGCTGGAAAAGTCAACGTGCTGGGCGTCAACGATGTGCTCCACATATCAAGACCTTTTGTCGAATCCGAAACAGCAGTGACACTTACACAATTTTATGGTTTTTAATGACATCAGCAAATCTGTCTAAACCAGCGTGGGGCTCAGGTACCACCAACTTGAACGGAGAACACAAGAAAAATACTATACGATCCTACGAATGCGGAGTACTTGTCACTCCCGATATGTTTGGCTCAAATGCTGAGTTTGTGCCCTTATTTGGTAATGAGCAAGCCAATCAACTACCAAAAAATCAGATTGGAATTCATCTCCCTTATGACCTGCCTCTCAGCCCTTACCGTAAAGGTGATCACCCCTGGTCACCTAATAGATCGTATGATAAACCAGATAGTCGAGGTCATATTTATGAACCTTGAATTGTATGTTTGTTTGTTTGTTCAAGTAAACATTTTATTCTCATCCTCTATTGTACTATGCTTATACATGCTTTCTGAGATTAGGTGTGGTAATGCCTAATCTCTAGATTCTCTTTCTCATTAAAGTCAAAAACCCCAACAAAACAAAAATAATAAGGGAAAACAAAGTTGTTACAATTATTTTCAAAAAATACTGTCTGCAAGCGCCTGGTTCAATGCATCCTGATTAATCAGGATATCTTGTGCCTCGTGTTGTCGTGATATTTTACTATCACCATGATGAAAGTCATCTCCTTCTCCCCATAGTGAATTTATTGGAGGAGGTGGCGGTGGTGGGGAAATGTTTCCAGAGCTAGTGTTAGTACTAGTTGCACTATTGGTTGAACAATAGGATGCCCGTAACCCTGGTGGCTTATTGGTAAAGCTCGAGAAGGAAAAGGATAGACGTGGAGAAGTTGATGAAGATTGTGGGGTGCTTCTTGTTGAGCTATTGTTACTTCCAGCCCGCAAGATTGTAAGTCTTTGACTTGCCGCTGAAATATCCCTCCGGTGATTGGTACAAGGTGTAGTAGCTAAGCCGTCATCAATTCGCTTTTGCCTCCGAGAATCGACAATGCCGACCTTACTTTTCTCTTGGTCTTTTCGTTGATGCTGGCGTTGAATAAGATTCAAGCAGCTCTTTTTTGAATTCCCCGCTGCTCCAGTAGTGACAAGACTGACCTCAGCAGGTGCAGCTGACGGTGTTCTCGAGAGCTTAGAAAGCAAAAACGAACCACAAGGTTTAAACCCAGAATGCTTGGCAATCTTCGCCGACATAATACTCTCATGCGACGTGCTCGGTCGTAAACGTGGTATCACTAAATCAGATTCTTCTTGTACTTGGTTGCATTCCTCTTCGAATGTAGCATTTTTAAGCTCATCTTCAAGAGTGCTAAGACTTTTCTCGGGATTTATGGTACTATTTCTGACCATTGAATCATGTGAAAGACTGTGCCATAATGATTTCTGATACTTTGCAAATCCACTTTTAAAATTAATGTTTCTAGATTCTTGATGTTGCTGGTATTCTGACCCTTGCTGTGGATAATTTGTAAATTTCATCGAACCCTTCCTGGCTGCAGGTGTCAATTCTGGAGTTACAAGATATCCACCTCCTGGTAAAGACAGTGATCGATTCCGCGATTTTCTATCAGTGATAGGAGTCGACATCATATCTGCTGGCGTTGAAGAATCTATGAAGTTTCGTGAACTAGGAGTGAAAAGGTTTGACGATGACTTGGGGGCCAGCAGCCTCCTTGAAGAGTATAGATCTTTTTCCAATCCATCTTCATCCTCTTCCCCTTCTTCATCATATTCTGCAAGATAATCTTCAGATGTCATGTAGCCGCTAATATCAGATGCCCTCATGCGGAATAACTCATTTTGAGCCCTTGCTAACTGCTGTTTTAACGAGTTGGACGTAGTATACAACTCCTCTCGATCCTGTAAGATATCCGTGATGAGTCGGGTGATCTCTGAGCGATGCTCTTGGCCTTGTCCGTTATTCTGCTTATCGATAAATCGGACAGCTGAGGTCGGGGTATAGGGAAATTGTTCTCGCTTGCAAGGTGTCGTCAACTCATCTTTTTGTTGAAGAATGTTTGCATTAATTGCATGTGTATGGAGGCCCTCCAAATCAGCATAAAGAGCACTTAGTTCCCGGTCAATTCTTCTTGATTTTACATAAGCAGACAGTTTATCTTCATTAGATTTGGCTAACTGCTGTCGAAGAAGGCTATTTTCTGCCTCCAACTGTTCAAGACTCTGCTCAAGTACCTCAATATCAAGTTCGCACCCAGATATATTAGTGAACTGATTCCGGTAACTCTCTAGGTACTGTGATAGTCCACTGATCTTTTCTTCTGCTGTTCCAAGGGATGTGTTGCATTCTTCCAATCGTCCAAGTAGTTGTTTATTATCATTAATGAGCTGAGCATTCCTTGTCTCCAGACTTTTATTCTTATTCTCCAACAAGCTGAGACTAGATTGCATATTTTGAACCCGGGTATTTGCCTCTTTTCCTATTTGATCAAGAGTTTGCAGAAGAGCAATACCTAATTTTGCTGCTAGTTGAGCAGTCTCGTTGACCTGCTGAAACTGCTCGGCACACCGACAGTCGCTACAGCAGTTGCAGCAGGAATAGGAACGGGGGAAAAACGACTCTTTGCTGTCCTCTAGTTGCGGTTTGATCAATTCCGTATACTTGTCTAAATCACTAGTTGATATTCCTCGGGCTGACAAGTAAGATTCGATGGTCCAAAGACTTGGAAACTCGTGCATGGGAAAAAGACAACAAATAAACTGTAGCACGATACTTTTCCGACCCAGTCCTCAAAAACCCATGTATAATGAATGATCTTGTCCGCTAGTTTACCTACCCTTGTAGGAATCTAGTTGCTCTCTCTCTCTCTCTAACGAGGTTTTCTCAACACAAGATTGAGCCGCGCCATCGACTTTTGATAAACATCGTAGAAAAAAATAAAGTTGTCACGCCAACCGGGCACTTTGTTCACAAATGACAGGTTGGCAAGCTTTACTCAATTTGGCTTAGGCCAAATCTAAATTCAAGTACCAGTACAGGATAAATTTAGAGCTACTGCACATATTTTCCTCACCTCACACAGAGTGTATATAAACAATTATCCTTTCTTGTCTCTTTATTTTATTACAGAATGATGGTTATACAAGTATTGCACCTAAACGTGAAAAGGTAAACAAATTCTCATTCTAGAAACAATACTTTAATAGATTAGAAAACTGCTTCACATATCCTCAGTTTTGGGAACTACCACCCTTTCGGTAAGTTATTTTTTCAACTTTGACTTCTCCATTCATATATTGGTACACATAAAGCACAAGAACCGATCCTTGAACATCAATCAAGCAGAAGCTAGGAACATTGTCTCCCACAATGTACCCTTCATGCTTGGTCTTATCGTCATTGCTCGTATCACCATTGCTGGTGGCATGATTGCCGGAATCTTTGTTTTCATCCGTTGAGGTAGCGTCTTCTTCATGGTCAGATTCCTTGCCGCTATTATTGCTGCTACCACTTGTTGCTGTTGACCTCCGTTCCTTCAATTTGCGAGCTCTTGCTTCGGGTTCCCAAGAGCTCGTTGAAAAGGCACCAGTCGCACTTCCTGGATTGACAAAAAACTTCCCTTCCAGTTCGTAGGCTTCAAACGTATGTGTACCACCCCAAACGAACACATCAACGTCCAATTGTCTTGCTGCTATTAACAATGCGTCAGGATCTCCATTTGGTATAATGGTATGACCATGGGTGAAGCCAATCCGTAAAGAGTCATGAGTAACAACTTTTGTTAGTGGAATTGTTATAGGTGTATTGATAGTTGCTGGAATAGATGTGTGGCTTGGGGTTGCTGGTAACGGCCGTGAACCTACACCATTATTACCGGTATTGTGGTCCGCAGAAATGTTGCCATTGCTATTGCTCGAAGCCAATGCTGAAGAATACAAGTCGACATCGCAGTCTCCTCGAACTAACTGTAAATCGGGAGAGATAGTCTTTAGAAAGTTGAGGGTAGCTGTATCCGTGAGATTGCCCAAACACAGCACCTGGCTAATCTTTCCCGGGCTCAAAAGTTTTTTAAACTGAAATTAGCATTTGAAACAGGTTAGCACAAGATACGATTGTTGTCCATATGATATATATGTATATACCTTTGGGTTGATATCCTATTAGGAGAGTTAAGGGTCATTGTCAGCGTTTGTTTTGTTTCTATCAATCTGTGCGAAAAAAACTTACCGAGGCTCTGTCGGGAATAAAAAAATCCCCAATAGCCAGAACAAGCATCTGGTCTTGAATATGAG
This sequence comes from Trigonopsis cantarellii, assembly GCA_030574495.1. NCBI lineage: Eukaryota > Fungi > Ascomycota > Trigonopsidomycetes > Trigonopsidales > Trigonopsidaceae > Trigonopsis > Trigonopsis cantarellii. The sequence continues at coordinate 27,362 of JAJMFB010000050.1, forward strand.
CGTCTATGGATTATGTACTGTTGCAATGATGAAGTCTCCAAAAACCAGTTTTTGTGCTGTGGGAGCAGGGTGATGGGAGAGAAGCGCTAGGAAATGGAGTCAATGTGGAAAACAAAAAAGGAATTACTACGCCATTAAAATTACGTTTTGCTGAGATGAGACCCTTCTGGGATACCCTCAAAGGGTTTGAAATACGTAGATCTAAACGAGCAAGTGTGGGCACATGCGTAGGGCGTGTTTTTTATTTTATTATCTTATTAAAGGCGGAATATATCACGGAGGGTACATACCATTTCATTTCTCAACTTTGCTTGATACCAAACCATACCTCCTATATATTATGGTTGCGACATATTCTCTAGCCTGTCTTGTACTTCTGACAAGTTTTAGTCAAGGAATACCTCTTAATGATGCAGCACTTGGAGATTCCTTCCAAGAAGCACGAGATTCTACTTTTACAAGAGCCCTCTATTTTTCAGGAAGAGAGGCATATACCAGTTTATTTCACCGTCATTTACTGGCTCGCAATGTGAACTGTAATGGGGACTGTATAGCTGGAACCTTAGTTCGAGAGCCTGTCAAGTCCTCCATGGAGATTTTACCAGCTTCGGCTAGTTTGCAACCACAAGTCAATTGCCCATCTACTATGTTAGGTGCTTCAGCTTCTCAGAATGGAATTCATATGAATGATGGATTTATCAAATCGATACGAAAAGGTTTATCTATAGCCAAGAGCATTTTGGGGTGGATGAGGAAAAAACTGGGGTTTGTACAATAGGTACCAAATATCCCATTGTTTATATGTTTTTGTTTTCGAAATACCTATCTACATATATATAGTCTTAGTAGTCGGAGAATATATGCCTTATTTGAAAATGTATACCATGTGGCGATGTACTGTATTTAATGACTCAAAGGCGTATTGGCTAGGTTAAAAAATTAAGGCAATTCTACGACATGCAGAGGAGAGAAAAAAGAAATCCTCGCTAGTGATCCATAGTTCTTGGCTACCACACCTATCATACAAGATGTACGCTAAAATACTCATATCATGCATAGTTGTTTTATCTATAGCTCAAGACTGGGTGGCAGCAGGAGGACTTTTACCTTTACCAATGTTTCGGCTGCCAAAGTTCAATGGAGCAAATGTTGTCAAGGCTGGACAGCGCCAACCGATCAAGTTTCTAACATTAACGTCGACCACTACTATCTCTACTAGGACAGTCGAATCTTACTGGACCAATGTCTACTATGAAACGACGACTACGGCAGCAGGGCCTACTATCCAACTTACGTGTACATCCGTTACTATTGAAACTCAAACTGTCGATTATACCGTGGGAGCTGTTTGGGAGCCAGTTGCCAGTAGAGAAGTCGGCATAACATAGATAGATGATGTTTACAATTATAAGTTAGAGGTTAAAAGAAAATAAAATAAAAAGGTGAAATTTGAACAACAAACAAACAACAAGAAGAAATTCGGACGTAGTTAGAGTTGCCTATGATGGCAGCTTGCGTAGGTACGTATCAAAATGGCGTCTGCAGGGCGTATAGAGGTACTATTAGGCGCAGATTAAAAAGAGGACTCTGCTTCAAGAACTGAGCAGCACATTTCTCTTTACGCAAACTCTCTTCTTATCTTTTAATCCCAGGCTTTTGAAGACCAATCCACCTGTATTTTTTTCATATTTTTTCCAAATTGGTCTTCTTGTATACATTATTGCACAGCCGAGGGATTAGGAGTTTAAGTTTCTAAATAACCAACATAGAGAGTATGGCGGGATCTACCTTTGTTATTATTATTTTAGCATTGATGTGTCATTATCAGTCTGTACGCGCGGCTGGCCTAGTGATAACAAGTTCAACAATCACCGGTATTACTACTACGGCTCCGGAAATTCCGGTTGAAACAACCAGCTTTGAATCACATTTGAAAGCACGACAAGAAGACGAACCAGTGGAAAACAGATTTTTCTTTTATCCGGCTGCTATCGATGTCAAAATTGTTCCGACATAGATGGGTTATTTTTTAAATTTTTTTTTTTTGCGTGTATGATCATTGTGTGTTGTATATTTTTTCAAAAAAATCAAGAGGTCTCGGATGTCAGTTGATTTTCTGAGTCAGAGATAAAAACAAGTTTTTCCGGACAGGGGTTGCAGATTGTTGATTTAAGCGGCATGATCTGCCCGAAGCGCGCGTAAAAAGAAAGAAAGAAAAAAGAAAATGGATTAGACTGTATAAGTTAGCACAATAGCTAAGTTACAAGAAAGGACCGGAAAAAAAAAATTGCACTAAGATTATAATTTTTCTCCCCGCATGTGCCCGAAGCAACGATTAAGGCTGTTTAGAGGCCACGTTATTACTATTCATCCAACCCAAAGTCCAGAAATCGATAATACTACTCCTGTATCATCAGAAATGACTTCCAACATTGAGTATTCGACTGACCGGCAGCCCAAGCATCCGCTTGCAATGGTCCCGGGACCGATTGAAATGTCGGATCAAGTCCTTGAAGCTGCAGGATTTCCCGGTCAATCGCATGTTGGACCTGCTTTTGTTGAAGTGTTTCAAGATACTCTCCGACAACTCCGCACTGTATTTCAATCTACTGCAGATAAGGAGTCACAGCCATTTGTTTTATCTGGTGCTGGCACTCTGGGATGGGACGTTGTTTCCTCCAACCTAATTGAACCGGGCGAGAAGGCTCTTGTAGTTACAACTGGATATTTTGGAGATGCCTTTGCTGATTGTATCTCTACTTATGGGGGTGTACCAGTGCAAGTTAAGCCTTCAGTGCTTGGGACTCAACCTTCACTTGAGGATATCGAAAAGGCTCTAAAGGCAGACAAGTACAAGATCATTACAATTACTCATGTCGATACATCTACTGGAGTTCTGTCTGACGTCAAGGGAATCGCACAGCTGGCCCAAAAGGTCTCACCTGAAACTCTAATCATTGTTGATGGGGTGTGTTCAGTTGTGGCTGAAGAAATCAACTTTGACGCTTGGGGGCTTGATGTGGTTTTGACTGCTTCTCAAAAGGCTTTGGGAGCCCCACCTGGCTTAAGCATCTTGGTGCTCAGTAAACGGTCATTGGATACGGTCAAGAGCCGCAAGGTCCCAGTCAGTACATACTTTGCCAACGTCAACCGATGGTTACCCATTATGCAAAACTATGAGGCTGGGAAAGCCACATACTTTAGCACCCCAGCTGTTCAGACCATCCATGCTCTACATGCTTCACTTGAACAGATTACGAGCCGACCCATGGCTGCCAGTTTCGAAGCTCATAAAAAAGCCTCAGATAAAGTCAAAGAAACCATCGAAAGTTGGGGGCTTAAGCAGGTTGCAGTGCAAAAGGGTTATCAGGCTCATGGTATGACTGCAGTTTACTATCCTCAGGGTGTCACGACACCTCAATTTTTACCTCTTGTAGCCAAGCATAATGTTGTTCTTGCCGGTGGGCTACACAAGGATATTGCTACAAAGTATTTCCGAATTGGTCATATGGGAGTCTCTGCAGATCTCTCAACTGGTCAAATTGATCAACTTATTTCCGCTCTCAAAAGTGCATTCCAACAACTTGGTTACTTGAAATAGAGACCCGTTTGTAGTTAGAAAAAGTTGATAGAAAAGAGAAAAGTTGACTGTTTTTATTATTTCGTTCTGGGGGTTTGCTTTGTATGTGAATGTGTGGTGGACGTCAAATATTTTTATTTTCTATTTGAAGAGCATAGTCAAAAAACTATAGATGGAAAAACCACCCCTACTCGTACTGAGCCATGGTGTACTACTTTATATCGGATCCCGAGCCAGGGAAAGTTACAAAGAAGGAGCTATATATGGGCAAGCACAAAGAAGAGAGTGAGAAATTCGTAGCATTTTTTTTTTTTTCAATTTCTTGATATAAATCTGCTAAACTAGGGCGGGATAGATGAGGAACTCATTAAGCATGGATGGGATGAAGATGTTTGGTAAGGAATGGGTTCTGGTTTGATTATTCTAAGAGCTACTCAAACTAACATGGATTAAAAATAAAAAAAAAGGGTAAGGAAGAAAATTTGATCATTCTTGGACAAACAAAATGTTTACGTTTTATCCTTTTCTAGTTTCATGTAGACAATCTATCGTCTGCGCATGTTTACCTTCGTCTTTTACCGGGAGAGGCATGGGATAATATTGATGAAGCGACGCTGGAGGATATTGCTCAATTGACCAAGGCAAATAGTATCCAAGGTAATAAACAAGATAATGTCACAGTTATATATACCCCTCATAGCAACTTAGTCAAAAGTGGAGGGATGGCTCCAGGTCAAGTGGGATTCGCAAAGGATAAACTTGTAAAGAAGATTTTTGTACCGACGCGAAAAAATCCAATTGTCAATAGGCTCAATAAGACCCGTCGGGAGGAATTTCCAAATCTCAAACAAGATAAAGATCGTCACTTACGAGATATCAGATCTCAACAGGCTAAACTTGAAGCTCAACGGCAAGCAAAGATAAAGGCGGAGGAGCAAGAAAAGAAACAAGAAAAATCCAGATTGGCTTCTGCTTACGATGATTTATTTACAGATGAAAACTTGAGACATGCTTCCAATCAAGATCGCGGTTATGATTTGGAGGATGAGTTTTGGTAGTAGCTTGTTTGGCGATTTTGTTTGTTTGTTGGTAGTTTAGTTTTTGCTACACCAAAGAAAAGTTAATTCTGTAGGTTTCATGATCCCAATGGCTACAACTCTCTTTACGGGAAACTGTTACAGAATACTGAGCAGATCGCCAACAGGAAAGAGGTTAATACATTCGGATTCTTTAATTAGTACTCTGAAATCTCGGGGATTATTATCGGCAGTTACGAGGTGAGTAAGTCTGTACGTCCAATTTTTATTTTCTACCGTGTATACTAATATAATAAAATCTACTATATTAGCAATGATCTCGAAAGCAAACTTGAAAAGTCCAAGCTCACAGTATACTGTGGGGCAGATCCCACTGCACAATCACTACATGTGGGACATATTTTACCATTTATGATCCTGGTCCATTGCCAAATCCGTGGTCACAATGTGATTGGACTAGTAGGAGATGCAACAGTTAGGGTCGGTGATCCCTCTGGTAAATTGAATGAACGCCCTGTACAAGAGATGCAGACTATTGAGAGTAATATCCACAGCATCTCTGTACAAATCAATCAGTTCTTCACCCGAGCAAAATCCTATGCATCTTCAAAGGGGATATCAACAAAGGATATGGGAGATTGCAAGGTTGTCGGGAATTATTCATGGTGGAAATCAATCTCATTACTCGAGTTTCTTGCCGGTGCGGGTCGTCATATTCGTGTTGCTCAGATGCTGGGTCGAGAAAGCGTTAAATCGAGGCTTGAATCACCACAGGGACTGGGTTTCAATGAATTCACCTATCAAATTCTTCAAGCTTATGATTTTTATCACCTCTATAACCATGAAAATTGTCATATCCAAGTTGGTGGGAATGATCAATGGGGCAATATAACTGCTGGTATTGACTTGATTTCGAGATTATCTCATAGTGCTACTACTAATAGTGATGCATATGGAATCACTGCACCCCTCTTGACAACTCCTAGTGGTGAAAAATTCGGCAAATCTGCAGGAAATGCAGTTTGGCTCGACTCACACCTTACCAGTCCATTTCAACTCTACCAATACTTTGCACGACTCCCAGATCAAGTCATTGATGATTATCTCAAGATATTTACCTTACTGTCTCTTGAGGAAGTTGACGCTATTTGTAATTTACATTGGCAAGACCCGTCCCAGAGAATTGGACAACAACGGCTTGCATTTGAAGTTACTCATCTGATTCATGGAGAAAATGCAGCATATCAAGCACAATTCACCTCAAATATGTTGTACCACCCGGAAAAGTTGCAAACAATAGATGCAAAGGCGTTACTTTGTGCGTTTGCAAATGATGCTCACTTGAGGCGAATTGAAAGGGAAAAGGTTATTGGAGTGAGATTAAGTTCAATTTTGGCATCTCAACTTGCAAAAGGACCCAAAAGTAAGTCTTTTCTCTTTCCTCTCTCTCTCCTTGATACGATCCCCTTTTTTTCATTATTGTTTACTAATTCTAATTCTACAGAGAGCATTGAGAGAATTATATCATCGGGGGGAGTCTATTTAGGAAAGAATTTGCAAAAGATAACTGACAAGAATCGAATTGTTCAGGACCAGGATTTAGTTGAAGGGAGAATTTTACTTGCCCGAATTGGAAAGCAGGATATTGTCATTGCAGAAGTGTATTGACACACACACGCCAAAACCGCCAAAGGCGACCAGGGAATGAGAGTTTAGGACTCAACAAAGTGTACTTTTATAAGGGAGATTATTTTTCTGTTTTTTGTAGATATGTAGAAACGATAACTGCCTTTTTTTTTTTCTTTCCAAAAATACATCATGGGTCGACTCGGTACAATTTCAGTGTTTGCTTTGTTTGCACTTGTGAATGTTCAGGCAAACACAGTCAAGATTGGTAAAAGATAAAAAGAAAATTTGAAATTCTCTACGAGTATAAACTTACACGGGAATCATATATAGATGAGATAAAGAAGGTTGAATGTGATCGAAAGACACAGCCTGGAGATTATATTTCTGTTCATTATCGCGGCACATTGGAAAGCAACGGAAAGGAGTTTGATAATTCGTATAAACGAAATGCACCCCTTCCATTTACTGTTGGGCAAAATCAAGTTATTCAAGGCTGGGATCAAGGTCTACTTGGAATGTGTGTTGGTGAAGAAAGAAGACTAGTGATTCCACCTGAACTGGGTTATGGCGAAGCAGGTTTTGGGGATGATATCCCACCAGACTCATCACTAGTTTTTGAAACTAAATTGGTTAGTATTGCTGGTGTTGCATGAGGAGGATAAAAAACCTCATAATTTTTCTTTTTCTTTTTTTTAAATGTTTCATGAATGAAGAAAACTTTTATTTATATTTTATCTTCCGTTATCCATTCCCGACTGGGCCTCAATGATGCCCCAGATCCTATCCATTCTGTACCCCCCCACGTGATCATTTACATATAATGGAGTGGGCAGTTGATTATTATTGCCATGACGAGGTTCAACAAGCCAATTTGACCAACCAAATCTCGACGGTTTGATTTTTATATCCTTGAGACTTGCTTCAATATTATAAGTAGATCTTCCAGAGAAAGATAAACGTTCGATAATGAGTCGTTCGTTTTTGATTAGTTTTTCGTAGTTTGTTGTATTTTTGGATTCCTTATCGTACAGACGAAATATTCGCGTTACATATGGACTTGTCAGATAATGGGTAATTGGAAATGGTATCATGCAGGGTATTCCAACTTGAAGTTGGAATATATCGTGTTAGCATAACCACATACTTTTTGTATTCTTACAATTTTTCTTTTCTTACCTAGAAAGGCATAAACGGTTGAAAATGTAGGCGATGCATAAAAGAACTCTGCAATTACACCACCACCAACCATTAATAAAAGGGAAAATCGTTTGGAAAGTGATACATGAAATGCTGCAGGTGATATATATAATGGATATGTAGATATACTTTGATCCTTTTCAAGTAATCTTTTTTGCCATGGCATATTACCCGTTCTAATGACAACTTTACCACTAGAGGATATTTTTTCCGTAGGATCTGATGGCGATATTTCATCCCATACAATTTTACTTGAATGTAACCATCTCTTGTTCGTGTGTATAAACCCTCTTGCTGCTTTGCTTAACATTGTTTGTTCTCTCTCTACCGTCTTTCCTTCCCTGGTCCTTGGGGGAGACTCTCTTTTGTGTGTTTGGGATGTTTTGCTCTGTTTGTTTTGTAGTGGCTTAAGAACAAGAAAAAGCAGACATACTTACTGTACTAGTCTAGTGTATAACAGAATCAATTAAAAGAGAAGAAGGAAAAAAAAAAAATAAAGTAAAATAAAAAGTGCAAAGGTTAGATGAAAATTCAAAAACAAAAACTTAAGACAAAACAAAAAAACAGAAAAAACGATGAAATGAAACATCCTCTATTTCTCATGACTTGTGCTTCTTTTTGTCCTTTTTGGCAGTTGCATCAGCTAATATTGATTCAAACATTCCAACCTCATCATCTTCCTCTTGCGTCCTTTTTGTTTCAATCAAAATCTTACCAATGAGAACCATTGCTTGTGCTCGTTCTATCCGTTTCGATTGAGCTACGGTTTTATCATGTAAAACATTATCCGATACTTCTCGAAGGATTGAAGTAATTTCAAATTTCGAACCCCGCCATGCTGCATTCAAAATTTTCCCTAAAACTGTCCTTTCATGTTCAACACGTTTCTCATCTGTCCAATAATCTCCTCCTTTCTCTTCGGCTTTAACCATTTCTTCCATTGAATGTTGAGCATCAAGTGCACTTGAAATTGTATTCCATGTGTCCTTAGCAACTGACCCCTTTTCTTTTACTTTACTAAAAAAGCTTGTAACCCCAAAATATTTCTGAGACTTTATCAAGGTTGACCCCTTGGTATAATATACTGAACCAATGGTGTGTAATAATTCAATACCAAAAGATTCCATCTTTAAATCATTAGCTTCCATCCTTATCTTTTCCTGAAAGGCATTTGTGACTTGACCATTTTTGTCTGTCTCGGTCCATGTTCCAAGTCGGTTTTTTAGTTTCTCAGTAAGCATTGCTACCCGTTCCTCTCGAGCCTTTCTGCGTTCCTTTTCATACTCTTCCAATTCTATCTTTTTCTCCTTTGTAAGTCCCCCACGTAGCCTTTTTTCCGTATCTTTCTTTTCTTGACGAAGCGTCTTTGGAGATCGAGGACTACCATCCGCACCAGAGCCAGTATCTGGTGACCCTGTCCCTTGCTGCTGCACCGCAATTGTTGACTCAGACGGTGACTGATCTTTGGATTTTTTACCTAACGAAGGCATTCTCTTATGAAATGCTCCTCCGTGATGATTATTGGAAGTACCATTTGTGGCATCTGACGTTGGCTGCTGCGGTTGTTGTTGTTGCTGTTCCGGCTTAGTCTCCTTCTTGTCAGCAGCTTCTGCAGTTTGCTTGGCTTCTTGCTCATCCTCTTCATCTTTTGAGATGATTTCAACCTGCTTCTGCAGATCCTTCATTAGAGAAATCTCTCCTATCCTAATTTTCAACAATAGTTAGCCATGACGCAAACTCATTCAAGCAACGATGAGTCAAAACTTTACCAGTCTTTAAAAGCAGCGCCACCAAAAATATCAGAGAAGAATTCTGTAGCATCGTCTAGATAACGTTTTGTTAGATTCGGTTTGAATACGGGTATTAAAAAAAAAAAAAAACCACCACATACTAAAACCAGCTTCAGGAACTGCCTGGGCTTTGCCAAATTGATCATATCGTTTCCGTAACTCTGGATCGCTCAAGACTAAAGTTGCGTAATGTTAGTAAAATGAATCGCGTTTTCAAGGCGAGAGAGGTGCCGCGTTTTACCTTGATAAGCTTCTCCTATCTACAACAAATGTCAGTTTCCAAATAAATTCAGCAATAAATAGCGGGTCGTTTTTTTTTTTCTTACCTCCTGAAATCGTTCCTTAGCTTTCTCGTCACCTGGGTTTTTATCTGGGTGATGTTTTATGGCCAGTTTACGATAAGAACGTTTTATCTCTGCCTCATCTGCAGTAACAGACACCTCGAGGGTATCGTAATAAGAGGTATCCACAACCATCTCTTTTTTTCTTTTCCTAGCAATGGATCTGCCTTTTATGTTGTGGTGTTCTTCTTTATGTGGCTGAAGAGGAAGGAAAAAAAAATATAAAAAAAATAAAGAACTTTTTTTTTGTGGCTGAGATGATGATCGTCGTCACCAACTGGGAGATGTGGAGACACCACCCATAACAAATATTCATGATGGCAAAATTTGTAGAGAAAACATAAACGCAGAATACAATGAGAGAGAGATATTTATACAAGTAATGTACATAAGATGGTACTTTTATTTTTTCTTTAATTCGTAATATGATATACATTTAGTCATTGGCATACAAGCTGCCGAACGAGGTGATTATGCTGAAAAGTAGGATTTAGTAGAACACATGACAAAAAGTACTCGAGACCTTTCCGTCGTTCTTCCAAAAATTCAGGTCTAAACTTGGCTGTATATTCTGTCAGCCAAATGATTAAATCTGCCTGAGGTGAGTATTCTTACATATTGCACTTTTTGGGGGCAAAGGTGGGATTGCAGCCCTCTTTTCCGGACATTCTTGCACAAGTTCTTGCCGAAAAGAATCTAGCTGCGAGTATCTTTTTCGTATAGTCATATTTGCTCCCTTGTTCCTGTCAGTTGAATTGAAAAAAAGAAAAAAAAGAAGGTATGCTCTTCCAAACTTTACCTCCAATGTCTCTATTGTAATGTTCCACACAACATATGAACCAGCTTTATTTGAACCCCCAACAATAGAAAACGATCCAATATGCACGTCTTTAACCCATGGAATCTGCGACGGATCTTCATTTGTAAATCGATTATCTCTCATCTCGATAGGCGTTGGAGATACTTCTACCAGTGAGACCTTCCGAAACTCATTCCTGTAGTTGATGAGCCTCGACCTATAAACTCCATTCTTACTATTATTTGTATTGTCTTGCTGATTGTTTATTGATTGCGGTGGATTGTCTGAAGATTCATTATGCTCATTCTCTGCCTGATTCATAACTCCACATACTGAGTAGACATTAGTAAAAAGCATTGACTTCTTAAAGATATTTTTTTTCTTCTTCTTGATGACGTACTATACTGAAAACCCTCGGCATACACACGACTTATTGGGCAAAATCGTCAAGTTTTTTTTTCTTTCTTCTTTACGTCCGAGATCTTGTTTGACGCATTTCTTAGAACCTGCAGTTTCAAACCTACCGAGGATAATACTGGGGTGTTTTCCCCTTTTGGTGTTGACCGAGGAAAATCCACTCCCAAAGTCCAACACCGACCCAACATGTTCTCTACAAAAGATATTATAATGATAAATATTTGAGTCATTACAGAACGGTTTAAATCACACACTGCCCCCTGATCGGTGTCCACCAATCAACCCAGCCATCTCCAATAACGCCCTATCTTCATCCGTACCAGTTAAATTCACATAACGCCTTCGTAACGCTTCTCGTTCTTCATATGCCCATGCTCGAGCTTGTTTCTCAAGTTCTTCATTTCCTCCGCAACCCCATACTTCAACTTCAGATATTTGAACCAAATCTTGCCATTCACTATAGCTTCGAATAGTCGAGGGGTAAAATGAACCTCCTGCACCAACATGCCGAAATACTCCATATTCGAATGCCTGCTCAAGTGTCAACGAAACATTACCTAAATTGTATCTAATATCCCGGAGTCGCACGTTTGGCGGCAACTCTCCAAATCCAATTCCTCCTGACTGTGAAAAATATGCATACTCCGGACTCAAGCTACTCGCTTTGAATACATCTTGAATGGGGTATAGCTGGAAAAGAGTCACACCAGAGTCACCAAAATTCTCTATGAATGAGCAGTCAAAATTAGTTCGGCAGAATTGAAAAACTCTTTAAATCGTGAACTCACTCTTTGCAGACATTTTCCATGGCGTTTGGATATAACATCCGTATATAACCATATCTCCGGCTCCTTTCATTGACAAATTTGAGGGAAATAACCGGTCAGAGCTTGCATTGTCGATGAGGCTATTCTCTGACGCTGCTCGGCTGGCAAGAGGTAATGGGGTGAAATGTCGCGCCTTGGAATCACCAAGCAGTGATCCTCGAATAAGTAGTATTGTCGGAGCATTCCATTTAAACACTTTACTCTCGAATGCATGTATGCTAAACCCATCTTGGGATCCTTTGTAGAGCTTCACCAATCGGCCATAAAGAGTACTACAGCCTAAAAACGACGAGAGTTGGGCAACTCTTGGAAGACTCATGAGATCAGTTAATTCATCCTGCACCTCTTGCCCATTTTTGCTAATCCTCACAGTCGTGACTTTGCTTTGATGTGCCAACTCGACTTGGTGCTCTTCACTTTTCTCATTACCATCAGATGGGCTCTGTTTGTCTGTATTATCCTCCGATGATGTTGCTTTCTGGATATTGCTTGGAGCATACAGAAATCGCTCAAACAATGACTTTACTGGATCAAGAATATTGGGGAAAACGTGGTTAATCGCTTTGCTAAACTGTGAATAGGTGACACCGGGACATTTGTCCAGCGCTAAAGGGTCTATTTTCAGATCAACAGACCGCAGCATTGTTATGGCTGCATCACGGAAATCCTTATACGTCTGTTCGTCAAAATTCTCCACATACATTGCAATTGGTTCAGTGGGCTTTAGCGGCATAACAGCCAGAGTAAAAGTGAAAAGATCCAGGACTTTGATAGCGGATACTCGAACATTTTCATCACCAGTGACATCATCTAATTCCGCCAGGGGATCAGTTGCACTGCTCTTCTCTTGACTACTTTTGTCGCTGGGCAAACTCATTTCGCGCCAGCTTTCAGGATCAATAGAACTAGGAGGATAGAATGCCAGTGACTGCAATGCAGGCTCTTCGGTTGTCTCTGCGTTTTCGGCTTTTTCATCATTGCCGCTTTGCGGCTCGATACTCTTATCCAAAGGACTGGGTTCCCCATGCCGGGTGGAAAATGCTAAAGCCTCAAAAATTAATCTGCAACGATCGTACTCGGGACTAAGTAGCTTTGACGTTCGTCCTGTGAGTAATGTAACGACTTTGAGTATATTCTGGATATCAAGAGGAGCAGGAGCCGTTTCTCTGAACGGAAATGCCCCTATGTAGGAGGCGATATCGACGAAAAGATCGCTAACATGAGCAATATCAGGGATTCCAAGAAAGCGAATTCTAAAATCCATTTATTAGTTTTACAACGTGGTTCCCCATGGTTTTTTCACAAACGTCTAGTCTCACAGCGTATCAGATTTCCAGTATGGCATTTCATCCTGGCTAGTCTCTTCTGCTAGTGTCATAAACAAAGTCTGTGAAAATAGCAATAAGATTAGTAAAAATTTTTCTAAGAATTTAAAGATCCACGTAATGTACCTTGTAACCCCATAACTCGATATGACTATATTGCTTGACACAACACTCAGCAAACTGTCGACTAACTTGTACCGCTGTAAGATCCTGATTGCCTTGTTCGGTACTCGTATGCCCATTATATATATTAGAAGTAACTCCACCCATAATTTTTTTCTAAATTTATTTCTTCGTTTAAATGTGTAGAGCAAGGTCAACGTTGACGTCGGCCAAATTTCATTTTAGTGGAGATCTCAGCCGCACACCGAGTGTAAATTTATCTGGTTTTCGATAAACTACTACAACGACGGTGATAATGAACAACTTGTAGTTAGTCTCCATATTATTTTATTCTAATTTCCTGCTATATTAGTTTTATGTATGAATGAATTATGCACATAAGAATTCTTTGTAAGCAAAGTTATCAGTCTCTTCGACACAACTGTAATCGAGATTCTTAATAAACTCTTCAAGGGCTTCATTGTCTTGCGGTGGTATGAAAAGACCAGCAAGTACTTGAGAAACGTCTGCACCTTGATTCCGATAATGAAACATTGTAATATTCCAGTCTGTCTTGAGACCAGAAAGGAATCTAGCAAGTGAGCCAGGCTTTTCCGGGAATGAAAACCTAAACACCCGTTCATGCTTGATATCCGGTCTTCCTCCAATCATGAATCTGACGTGGCTTTTGGCTAACTCACAATTACTTAAATCATAAGCCTCTAACCCATTCTCCTGACAGTTTTGAATAACTTCCGCCACCTCTTTTTCACGATCTTTGACGGTAAATGATACAAAAACTGGAGCCATCTCCTCAGCCTTATCGTATCGATAGCTAAATTCTGTAACTGCTCGAGGAAGAATTATTGAATGAAGTAAATGAAAAGTACCGGGATGATCAGGGAGTTTGACTAGCATTGCTACCTCTCGGCCCTCACCTAATCTTGCCCGTTCTGCTACAAAACGTAATCGGTCAAAATTCATGTTTGCGCCTGACACAATGGCACAATGACTCAACTCTGTACTACAGAGCTCAGGATGTGTTGAGAGATACTTTTTGGCACCAGCAACTGAAAGTGCCCCTGAAGGTTCAGCAATAGATCTCGTTTCACTAAATATATCCTTGATAGCTGCACACAACTCATCTGTAGAGACAAGAACAACATCATCGACGTACTTCATACATAATCGAAACGTTTCCTCACCCAATATGCGGACTGCTGTTCCATCAGCAAAGATACCAGCTTCGTTGAGTTCAACACGTTTTCTCCTTTGTAAAGACTGGTAAAGTGCATCAGCATCATGGGTCTCTACCCCAATAATCTTTACTTGAGGCGCTATCCGTTTAATGTAGACAGCTATACCAGCAATCAATCCGCCACCACCCACAGGCACAAATACCGTACCCAATGTCCCGCTATCAATCTGACGCAATATTTCTAGCCCAATTGTTCCTTGACCAGCAATGACATAGGGATCATCAAAAGGTGGGATATTCGTAAGTTTGTGCTTTTCCGATAACCTTTTGCATTCACCCTTAGCTTCATCAAAGTCTTGCCCATATAAGACGACTTTGCCTCCAAGTCTCGTCACATTCACATGCTTGATAGTGGGTGTTGCAAGAGGCATAACAATTGTAGCAGGGATGCCTAGCCTATTTGCTGAAAAGGCTACTCCCTGTGCATGATTCCCGGCAGAACATGCAATCACACCTCTCCACCGCTCCTCTTTGGGTAGTTGAGCTATACGATTATATGCTCCTCTAATTTTGAAACTGAAAACTGCTGTCAAGTCTTCCCGTTTGAGAATGATATTAGTACCGAGACTCTCGCTCAGGCCAACAGCCGGTGTGATAGGAGTTTCCTTAACAACATCGTAGACTCGAGCAGTCAGTATCAATCGTAAATAGTCCGGGGTGCCATCTTGTAAGATAAATGATTTTGGAATCTGACTCGTCGAGACATGGCATTCCGGCACATCCGTTCGCACTGTCCCGTTGATTGACGAAGATATTTCATTGCTACTGCCCACAGTATGTAGTCCTCCCTCCCCCATGTTGCTACTTGTTAAATAGTAAGAAAATCTGCTTGGAGCTTTGAACTCAAGAGAGTGGTTTTGAAATTGGTTCTGTGAAGGTGGAATGTTGAATCGAAGTAGATGTGTTACCTAACTAAGTACGTGCGGCGGAACTCGGAATTTTTTTTTTTTGATTTTTTTTTTTATCTTTTTTGAGTTTTGGGTTTTTCCGGTTTGAGCTCAGCTGATCAGACATCAGGACGAAGAGAGAACAATGGCATCACGAGAGAAACTCGAGTGGGGATCCAAAACTTTTATCAAGACGTCAAATTTGATGCTTTTCTATAAAACACAACTCCTGCACGAATTCTACAAATGTAATCAACATGTCAATCTTGGGGCCGCGTAGCTAGATTATAGTCCCTCCGTGAATTGTAAAACTGACCAACTGGTCCAAAGTCAGGATGGGTTTGTGAGCGTCTTCACTATTAGTATTCGTACTAGTGCTCGCCACGTCAAGGGTTTTGACGCCTGGTGAGTTATCTTCTTCCAGAAGTTCCGTATGTTCAAACTTGTCCTTCTGAGCCTCTAGAAATTCCAAAGTCAAAGTCCACAAGTGGTCATATACATTAATAGGTTTACTCTGATCAATACCTGGCTGTGTGTTCTTGGAAGAACCCGTATCCTTGCGTTTTTTGGCTTGTTTGATCCATTCTTCAACCTCAGGTAAGGGCTTTTTGCGTAATAGAGTCGTAGCTAATGGTGCCTGAGTAGCGGTAGGGAATGTTGCAGAGGGCAAAGCTACTGTGTGTTGTAAAATATCTGCATGGCTGTTGATAGTTGTTGACAGGGACCCCAGCTGGGTTAAAAGAACACTAAGCTGGGTCAGCATTACAGGCCACTGGGGTATAGAAGCTGCTAATGTGGAAAGAGACTCATTGGTAGAATCACCACCCTGTCCAACTTCTGAAGATGTAGTCGACAACACATTGACATGTGACCGTGCTTGTGCCTGAGCAGCAGTGCTAATAATTTGATTTTGGAATTGAGCCAACGAGTGAGTCAGTTGAGCAAATCGTTGACGCAGCTGTTCCAACGAGTCAATCGTAGACGCATTAGGTTGTCCAAGAAGTGACGGGGGAAGGTTAGAAACAGATTGGCTCGGATTTTGTGTCGCTCCGGCTTGTGTTGGTGGAGCGGCCATAGTAATAATGGTCTATTTCTGTTGTCAAGCTCTTCAGCAACATCACACATACATCACGAACTTGTCCAGAACTTGTCCAAAACACAGACAGATCCAGGGGAAAAGAGTTCCGAAGCTCAAAATTGCTGGAGCCGTGCGAAACTTAATCCGCTAAAAGTTTAACTTTGGCAAGGCATATTCGTAAAGCCCCACGGTTCACTCTGTTGACATTGTTTACATTTCTGAATATATTCTCCACGTCTTAAAACCATAATTGCGGAGATTATGAATTCTTTATTCGCAATATAATTCTAAAACGGGCAAGTCAAAATTGGTCGGACTTCCGCAATTAGAAGCTAGGCATTGTACCCCGAGTTCTTGCAAGATGCATCTATTCAAAATTACGTAAACAAGTGTGTGCCAACTATATTTCAGTTAAAGCTATAAAGGAGTAGATGACTATCTACACGTGGATGAAAGATAAAGAGAGCAAGGTACAGCTACGCATCTTCAAGGTGCATTTATGTTGACAAAAGATCCCTGCAGTAGTAGTGTACTTGTGCAATTCCCCTCATTTTCTAAAAATTAAACTGTACGTGTCTTAAGAATTAATCAGCCGCGCGGCTTTTGACAATGTTCCCAAGCTGATTATTCCGAATATCGAATAGATTAAGCAACAGATCATTTTTCCAACCTAATCTTAAAATGATGATGAATTCGTATGAGTCATTTTTCTGATCTTTAACTTGCTGATTTACGAAGCATAAACTGTCATTATTTTTTAACCCATTAGTAATATCAAATGTGCAACCTTTGTTGAAACTGAATTAGTCATTACGTGTATACATCAATCCGAAATCTTGCTTATAATAAGCGTAGACGCAAGAGAAACAACGAGAGGTTACAAGAGAGTACAATTATCACCATACAAGATGAAGTTAAGTCTGCCATCAGCTTTTCAAATCACACCCAATGAACGCAATACTTCAGGTCTGTCGCCAGTGAAAATAATATGTCACGACCAGCATATCCGTGATCGGGTCTTAGTAGCTGGAGATGTCATCAATGGTGATATTACAATCCATGGCCTAAGGCAAGATCTTGTATATTCTGCTGTTGGGGTCAGATTAGAAGGCTGGATCATAAATGAAGGGCCTGACAACTCAGGGTATCTGGCTCGTCAAAAGATCCTTTCAATGGACCACGTTGTCTTACAAGCTCCAAGATCTTCAGTCGTTTCGTCTGACTCTGCCTCATCTGATATTCCTACCCGTACTGCTTACCTCCATCGCAATGAAAGTCATAAGTGGAACTTTAATCTGTCCATTCCTGCCCGTGCAACTGATCACGCTTGTAAATGTACAAACTCTGAGGTTCGGCATGGTCATACGTGTCTTCCACCTTCTTATGACAGCTCAAAGTCAACCAAAAAGGGTACAAAGGCCTCTTTAGCGCGACTGTCTGGGTTCCCGGGTAGAATCAAGGTTATCTACTTCATAGAAGGTTTCATTCGACATGGAAAGCAGGTCAAGCATTTATCACAGCAGATTCCATTGAAAGTATATCCATTATCGGACCTTCGAAGCGTTTTTCTTTCCAGCAGCAGCGCAAAGGTTTATAGATCCAGCACTGATGTTTATCAAATCATTAATCCAAAGTCCTACTATTCAAGGCGAAGGAGTGTCGAAGGCAGAGTTCACCTCGAAGCTCCAGCATTGAGTCCTATCGTTCTCGACTGTGACGAAACACTTGGCTCGAGCTGCGATAGTAGTATCAACAATCTCGACATGCACAAGAAAATTAAGAGTAGTGATAAAATTCAAATGATCCCATTGCTGCTCTCATATACTTCCGTTTCTGTGTTTGATAGACAACCACCCCCAACTATCGAATCAGTGAGACTGTCACTGGTAGTAAAGACCCATGTCAGTTTCAAGGATAGAATGCAACTAATGAACCAGGACAGGATTCCTGCAAGTTCTACAATACACCATTTCGAACAAGAAATCCCAATCTCAACCCATGGGTTTGAAAAAGCTTCGTCTCATTCACCTTGGGTCATTGAGAGCGATGCGGATAGTCTTAGTAGTCGAGGAGATGCTGTGTGCCAATTCGAAATGCCATTCGATGTGTCTTTGATATCATCCAGCGATCTAGTCCCAGACTTCTCAAACTGTATATTGGGAAGGCAGTATTTCCTTCGCATCTCACTAAAGTTTCTTGACATTGGCACTGGACCAGAAGGAGATTGTGCTCCATTGACTTTAAACATACCCATCCATCTTCTTTCACAGCAATCTGCAAATTTATTGTCGGATTGCACAGTTGAGGATGCTTATGAGGATGCTGATTATCGGGTTCTGATAGACGATCCGTTTGTACTCTTTAATAAATACATCGGGGCTGATGGCTCCAGCGATGGGGAGCTTATTGAATATTAATGGTATTTATTTGGTTTTAATTTTTTTTTTTTTTTTAGTTATCAGGATACATGGTTAGTAATTATTAATGCTTAATAAAATTTCTGGTTGCCCCTCCACAATTGTTCTCATAGTCATTGCAGTTTCCGAAGTTGTTGTAGTTCCGAAGTTGTCGTTCCGAAGTTGAGTTCACACAATTCCAAATAGGAAAACAAAAAAAACACCAGGATGGTCGTATCAACAACACTCACCTACGCATGCTAATAAACTTTTCAAGCCTCTTGAGCATTTAATTTCCCTTATCATATCGCAGGGCTTGCGAAACTGGCATATCTATCATGTAGACTAGACTATATCGCAAATAGAAATGACATCAGTCAGAGGAAAGGAAAAATGATAAGCAAACTGGCTTCTCTTTATCCATCCGCACAATTTTGTTCGGTCTTTTTTCTACAAATAATTGCGCCCTTCTTAGAGATAACTAAAACTAAGAAGCCAAATTCTTTTGAATATACATGTCACTACTTTCTTAACGTCTATATACTGTATTAGGGATACGGAATCTGTCAGATGTTTCTGCTGTTGTAATTGTAGTTGTTGTTTAACAAAGGACAAAGCAAGAGCAATAATGTTCGTCCCTTCACGTGCCTCATATTTTTAGTGCCTTTTCGCTAGTACGTTGTTCGGAAAAACCTTTCTCCAAACCTTGTACTATGTTTAATAATTTACACAATAATCCGTTATGTCATGCAAAGCCAACAAGGAAAGCATGGGACATTTGAAAATTATTGTAATGGAATTATGGTGCCTTGTCTCTGATGCCTCTTAGGAGCGTGGGGGGATAACAAATCTACTGTATCACTCTCCCCTTGAGGCAGTCAACAACACATTGTTCAACTGTATATCGTGTATCGTCTCTACCGTTAGTGTTCTTGTTGCTGGGGAGCTTAGCTTGTCAAAGACAAGCCAATCCAAAACAAGATTGACATGACAGTCGGATCATTTTAATGAACTTTCTCACAATGGCTTTTTTTGCACTGCCTGCATTGGTTGCTTTTCCCTTAACGGTTACCAAGGCTACTGATGATTTAGGAACAAGCTTTTACAAATTGAGCTATTGATTTGCAGGACTACTCCTAACTAGGGTTAGTGCGTACCCTTATCATCACTTTTAACAGGTCAGAGTCGCCGTTGCAACTCTATGGGGGAGCAATTCTCTTGAGAGATGAGCCCGGGAGAAGAGAGGAAGAAAAAAAACTTTAATAAAAAATTAGCCTTACGGGGATAAGAGATTAAGCCAACAGACCATTATTTAACCCGGTCTGATAAATAAAAATGACTGGTACATACTGGACGGGTAAGATAGAATAGACACAGTTAATGGAAGTGAAGAATTTTCTGCGCATTTCAAGGAAAGTTTCAATTAATTATCTGCCATTTGCAACATATCATAATTTGGATAAAGAGCATCATGTTAATGGAGAAGAGTGAGAAGAGCTCTTCAGAGATATCTCCTGACGATAACAATAAGGACCATAGCCTGCCGCTCACCGAAGTCGAGGCCTCTGAATCGGAACAGATACCAAAGTCTAGGCTTGCACGGTGGCTTGCCTGGCTGCAAAAGTATAGTGACAAAGCTAGTGTCGAAGCTCGAGGTATTGAAAGGCTATACCCCGATGATCCTCACGATGGTACTTTATTAGGCCTTTTCACTTTATGGGTTTCGGGTAATATTACCATTACTGCTCTCTCTATAGGTATGCTGGGCCCTCTGATTTTCGGTCTGGCATTCTGGGATTCGGTTGCTACAATCATTTGTATCAATGCTATGGGCGCTCTTGCGACCGCGTACTTTTCCACATTTGGGCCTCCTTTTGGATTAAGACAAATGTTTTTGTCAATGTTCTGGTGTGGTTCGCAAGGAGTGAAGATTTATGCGGCTCTGAATGTGTTTACATCAGTCTGTTTTACCGCTCTTAATGCCATCACCGGAGCTCAGGTTCTTCATACAGTGAATAACGGAGGTCTTCCTCCCTGGGCCGGCATTCTAATAATAGTAGTCATCAGTTTGATTGTTTCCTTAATTGGTTACAAGATTGTCATTTATTTTGAAAAATACGGCTGGATTTTGGTGTTTGCTGGGCTTCTGGTCGTCATTGCCCGTCTAAAAACCCAGGGTCAATTCATAGTCGGTACGATGAGTAGTGGGGAAACAGAAGCTGGAAATGTTCTGTCTTTTGCATCCACTGTTTTTGGATTTGTGAGTCCTTGGTGCGCATATTCTTGTGACTACTCAGTTTATCTACCCCCCACAACAAGAAAGATTACTTTATTTACTGTGGTTATGTTGGCCATGTGTAGCTCAATCATCTTTGGAGAAATTATCGGAGTATCTCTAGCCATGTGTGCGGTCAATTCCCCTTATTTTATGGACCAATATAACAGCAATTCCTTAGGTGGACTACTCTATGCTGTGCTGGTCCATGATTCCTTGCATGGGTTCGGTCAATTTGTCTTGGTGGTTTTGGGCATTGGCATTGTAACCAATTGCATCCCCACTTTGTATTCTTGCGCCTTAAGCACTCAAGCATTCGATAAACACCTAGCAGTGGTACCAAGAGCTATATGGGTTTTCATCTGGTCGGGGGTTGGAATTGCGGTTGGAATTCCAGCTTACTATAGGTTTTCTGATTTTTTGCAAAGTCTAATGAATATCATTGGCTACTGGATAGCAATATACGAGGCCAACGTTATCGTTGATCACTTTGTCTTTCGCAAAGGGCAAATGAATCAATTGGGCTACAATCTTGAAAACTGGGCGGATATCAAGAATAACTACCCTTTCGGGTTCGCTGCTATATTTGCTTTCTGTTGTGGGGTAGGAGGAGCAGCGGTCGGAATGAATCAGACTTGGTGGGTGGGTCCTATTGCGAGACGAATAGGTGATTATGGAGGAGACATTGGTTTCGAACTCAGCTTTGCTTTCTCCGCAGTTGGCTTTTTAATGGCAAGGCCCTTAGAGAAAAGATGGCTTCACAAATGAAAAGAAATTCGATTTATAATAGACATAGAACTTGTGTATGGTAAAATTACCCTCTCGACGAAGTTTATGAAGATAGATATTTATAGAATAGCATCACTAAATAATGATTATTCAGTGATGCTATATAGTGAATCTGTCGTTTTTCAATCTCTTCCATCGTAGTCAAGATCAGCAGGGCTCCAGTCTTTGGGCCGTTCACTGCCTCGAACAATCTGTGAATATACAGCTCTCTCAACTTTACCCAAAGACTGATCCAGCACGCTCTTCTTTTTATCAATTTCCCTCGCTAATCCTGAAGAGCTTTGTGCTCCCATGATCAGCATATCTAGACTACTTTTCAGACCCCTTAGGGTATCACGGATAATTATGGTCAAAGGACTAATTTGTCCTCCTACGCCGAGATGAGTGATGGCAAACCGCATCAGTTCCCCAGAAAGATCACAAATTCCGAGAATATAATCTCCCATTGTAGTGAAGTCTGAGCCCACAATATCTTGGACTTGAGAAAGGGTAATCACCGTGTGATTCTGCAAAAAGTGTCTAAAAGAAATGGCTTCAATCTGTTGTTGGAGAGTTAAAAAAAAAAAAGTTAACAGCAGCACCCAGCTAGCACAAGCAAACACTATAGTTACCTACATATTCCTGAATTCCTCCGGTGATCTGTTTGCGATACCGCCACGCGCTGATTCCTTGCAGGTAAGGTCTCAAATCTTGAAACGCTTTCTTTACCTTTTCTTCATTGTCGTCAATATCCTTGGACACCTTAGGAGGGATAGGCGAACTAGGATCGGCGATTCTTTCGAAAAAACAAAAACCGAAATTAGTTACAAAACGTCTATTGAGTGCAATATATCTTTTCTCACCTCTGAAGAGCAAATATAATTTTCTTGGAAGCAGCCGTGATGTCACGAGAAGCTTTTATAACAATCTCTCTTTCATTGTGGTACTGATCCAACCCGGCCTTGAAATCTTCAAACCAGGATTCTACGGCCGTATTTGGGTCATTATTTACTTGGTCTTTATTCATTTTTTTGATATTATCTTTGTCACCAGATAGATCGTGCGACAGCTTTCGCTTGGATGTCGCAGATACCACCATTACCGACCACGCCAGATGCTCAGGCCGCGGTGAAAGAGTCGACCGGGTCAACTTTCAGAGAGACCTCTTCGTTCACTGATAATTGAATACTCCGGCAAACCGATCCGAAGACTTCAGTCTTGGTGTTTTATGTTAAAGAAGAAACAGACGTTCCAAAATTTCTCTGGTGCGGCTCATGCGGCTTTTACTTAAAAGATGGTACGAGTCCCATTGTAAGGTTTTGAGTTTTTCCGGTGTGAGAAGAAAGAATGGCAACGTGAGGTGAGGAGTGAGCTGAGCATGCCGGGACTGCCAGACAGGTAAGGTGAGAGAAGTCGATCCGAAACTAGAAATCTATATAATAAGCTAAACCCGAACACCACCTCAACTTTTTCTTTTCTCCGACTTTTCCTTCCATATCAAAACTACTTTATACACATCACTTTTTATATCGATAATCTCATATCAAATCTAAATCATGGCCGAGACATCTTCTAAAATTCAATGGCTCTGCTCCCTCGACCCCCAGGCCCAGCCCCCCAGGAACCAGCGACGAACATCCATCATCGGTACCATTGGTAAGACTCTAAAAAACTACTTAATGTCTCGGGGTTTTCATTCAGTTATTAATCTATCGCTATACAAACAGGTCCCAAGACTAACAATGTCGAGGTGATGAACAAGCTCAGAAAGGGTACGTTACCATGACTGGCGGGTCTTACGCTATACGCTATATTATCAGCATTTCACCCTTTCAGGGGCTAACATGTCTTACATCTAAATAGCTGGTCTCAACATTGTTCGAATGAACTTCTCCCATGGAAGTCACGAGGTGTGTAGTATTTTTTTGATGTTTCTCCATTTTTTCTTCCACATGGCTGCTTCGTTCGGGAAGTGCGGAAGAACTCCTCGTTGTTCGAGACGTTATGAACTAAACGCTAACCACCTAGTATTCAAAATTATAGTATCACCAAACCGTTATCGACAATGCTCGCCAAGCCGAGAAGGAGTACTCTGGCCGTCCCTTGGCTATTGCTCTTGATACTGTAAGTGATCTCATCCACTGATGTCACGAGAGCCGGGTAAACATTTTCCCGGTTTACCCACGTGTGATATTAACTTTTTTTTTTTCTCCTCTTTGGGACACCCCTCAACTAACAATGGTTGTCAAATACAGAAAGGACCTGAAATCCGAACTGGACAAACACCTGGAGATGCCGACATCCCCATCTCAACTGGTCATGTCCTCACCATCACCACCGACGACTCCAAGAAGGAGCAATGCGGTCTTGACTACTTGTATGTCGACTACAAGAACATTGCCAAGGTCATCCAGAAAGGAAGACTTATCTACGTTGATGATGGTGTTCTCTCATTTGAAGTTTTGGACATTGTTGACCCTCAACACATCAAAGTCAAGTGTTTGAACAACGGAAAGATCTCTTCCCGCAAGGGTGTCAATCTTCCCCGAACTCCTGTCGATCTGCCCGCTCTTTCTGAGAAGGATATTTCTGACTTGAAGTTTGGTGTTAAGAACCGTGTCAACATGGTCTTTGCCTCCTTCATTCGACGAGGTGATGATATTGTTCACATTCGAAAAGTTCTCGGAGAAGAGGGCCGACACATTCAGATTATTGCTAAGATTGAGAACCAGCAAGGTGTTGACAACTTTGACGAGATTCTCCGGGAAACTGATGGTGTTATGGTTGCCCGAGGTGATTTGGGTATTGAGATTCCTCCTAGTGAGGTCTTTGTTGTTCAGAAGATGCTCATTGCCAAATGTAACTTGGCAGGAAAGCCTTGTATCTGTGCCACTCAGATGCTTGAGAGTATGACTTACAACCCTCGACCTACCCGAGCTGAAGTCTCTGACGTTGGTAACGCTGTCTTGGATGGTGCTGACTGTGTCATGTTGTCTGGTGAGACTGCCAAGGGTAACTACCCAGTCCAAGCTGTCTCTGTCATGCATGAGACTTGTCTATTGGCTGAGAGGGCTATTCCTTACACTCCTCTTTACAATGATTTGAGATCATTGACTCTCCGCCCCACCGAGACTGTTGAGACCATTGCTATCTCTGCAGTTTCTGCTTCTTTTGAACAACAGGCCAAGGCCATTATTGTTCTTTCCACATCTGGCACTAGTGCTCGTCTTTGCTCCAAGTACCGACCCATCTGCCCCATTCTCATGGTCACACGAAATGCCAACGCTGCTCGATACAGTCATCTTTACCGCGGTGTTTATCCTTTTGTTTACGACAAAGAGCCTTCTGACGATCTTGCTCTCTGGAACCAAGATGTTGAGAGCCGTCTCCGTTGGGGTATGGATGAGGCTGTTAAGCTCGGAATCCTCAACAAGGGCGACGTTGTTGTCGGTATCCAAGGATGGAGAGGAGGTCTTGGTCATACCAACACCCTCCGCATCCTCGAGTGCGTCTAAATGTCGAGAATTTACCAGTTTGGACAAAAGTAACAGTTGTGTTGTGAACATTCAATCTATCTAGTCTTTCCTTTTCAATTTTGTTTTAGCAGAAAATATTATAGATAATGGTGAAAAGAAATTAAGCTAGGGGGGTTCTCCCGCCAACAAGAAACGTTAATAGTAATAAAAATTGAAAATTTTTCTGTCTTTTAGTTTTTTTACTGCTCAAATGTGATTTTTCAATATCTTTAAAGTGCGAATTACATATCAGAGCAGTCATACAAAAACACAGCCGCTTTATACACAGTAGTTATATACAGTTGTTATTTACAGTTAGGCTAATTGAATTTTATGCTCACACATAAGTGTTATTTAATCGTGCCTCAATTTAACGTGATAAGGTTCCAATTGGGGATCAGATACCCTGGAAGGGCTTTCCACGACTGGATCGGCACCTGAAGAGGTTTTAGGGAAAGCAATCACATCTCTTATTGACGAGGATCCTATTAGCATGGCAACTAATCGGTCAAACCCCAGAGCTAGTCCAGCATGAGGCGGGCATCCCGTCGACAATGCTGCCAATAAATGATGGAAAGGATTATTGTTTGTCGAGTCATCTTGATAGTTGTTGTGCAAGTGATCTTCAAGAGAGGAGCCCTCGCCGTAGTTTACTGACTCCAGTTTAAGGAGATGCTTTAAAATGTAGTGCTGAAAATCAGCATTGTGGATACGGGTACTTCCGCCACCCACTTCTGTCCCATTGATGACTACGTCGTAGTGCTGGCCACGCACAGACAACGGGTTAGTCTCCAGCTCGTCAAGGTCATCTACATTCGCCATAGTGAAGGGATGATGAGTTGAGACCAGCTTGGAATAGTCAAAAATCGGATACCCATCGTCATCATACTGTCCTGCTTTCTCCACGGGGCTAAATAAAGGGAAATCAACAACCCATAAAGGTGCAAATTGTCCGTTTACTCTCCAGTTTTCAGGAAAATGCTTATTCAACCATAATCTAACTTGCCCCAAGGGAGTTGGATTTT
This sequence comes from Trigonopsis cantarellii, assembly GCA_030574495.1. NCBI lineage: Eukaryota > Fungi > Ascomycota > Trigonopsidomycetes > Trigonopsidales > Trigonopsidaceae > Trigonopsis > Trigonopsis cantarellii. The sequence continues at coordinate 53,608 of JAJMFB010000050.1, forward strand.
CATATTGGAGATTATGTCTGGTCGATCCAATTATTATATCTCCGACCTCAACTCCTCCGAGTTGTCTATTAATCTCCTCGATACCGGTGCTTGGCTTAATCCCAGCAATATGGTCAAAGACTCGAGGCCAGTTGGTCACATGATTATCTTGCTTGATAAAACACAAGTTGAACGCTCGATTGGGTGGCAGCCCTAGCTTATGTTTGCGATCCTTAATGTACTTGTATAACTTTTCTCCGCCGCCACGTAAAACTATAACTTCAAAAGTTGTAGTATCGCTGTGCTTGACGGTTGTGAAATAGGTTGATAAATCTGAGATTTCAAGATTTATTCGCATATCTGGTTTATCTATACCGTACTTGGACATGGCTTCTTTGTAGGTGAGAATGGGGAAAGGTGATGGCAACTCATACTCGACGATATTCTTGAAAAGGCGACGCAAAACTTTTTCCACAACTCGTCTCACTGTACCGCCATGGGCAAAAGCCATTTCGAGATCAACTTGAGTGAATTCTGGCTGTCTATCTTGACGGAGATCTTCGTCACGAAAACATTTGGCAATTTGATAATACCTTGGAACGCCCGATGCCATGAGCAGTTGCTTATATTGTTGTGGACTCTGGGGGAGAGCATACATGTATCCTTCCTGCCTTGTGGGGACAAGAAATTCACGGGCCCCCTCGGGCGTAGACTTGAACAGGAGGGGAGTTTCCACTTCAGTAAAATCTTCATCATTCAAAGTCTCGCGAACACTCCGAGTGGCTTGGGACCGAATCTTTAGAGCTTGTTGGAATCGCGATTGCCGAAGCTGCAAGTATCGATATTTTGCCGGAAACGTATCATCCTTGTGGTTGGGGTTCTGCTTCAGTTGAGATACAATTTTTGATGACTCATTCAAGAGCCGTACTTTGAGCAAGCGAACCTCGAGCTCTTGTTCAGAATCTCCTCTATCCTTTGATTGCTGTTGTTTCTTCTGTACAATTCCCTGTATGCTGAGGGCGCTTTCGGCTGTGATTCCTTTAATTTGGCTAGCAACCGTATCTTCACCGGATTGATCAACCAGTTGGATCAGACGGCCTTGCTGATCTCTTAAATTGGCAAAATTGAGAGACTTGCTGACGCTTTTGGGACGTCCATTTAGCCAACCGTGAAGGATAACCTGTTGGCCAGGCTTTAGGTTGTCGATCGATGAAGTAGCATCAGGAAATTCAACTGAGCACACGGTTAACAAAACTATGAAATAAAAACAGCAGGCTTAAAAAAAGTTGATACCTGCCAGTAAGAATTTATATAAACTTGCATTGTTGTCGTAACGTTGATAAGTCCGGATAGCCTGTAGCTACACCACGGATGGGGTACAAAAGACATGTTGCCTTGTGGACCCCACGTTTGGGCCATCTAGCAAGATCCATTTACCCGAGGAGAACCTTCACAACCTTTCCACTGTACTTTGCTCTTGATTCTATGGTTAGATCGACCATACAAACAACATCGGACCAGCCTGCCGTAAGCTGTACTTTGGAGCATGGGTGCGCACATTACAGTACTGAGAAAAGTTCGTACTATAAAAGGTTGCAACGCGTGGTGGTTACTCCTCATGATTCTTCCAAGTTTTAAAACTGGACATGATGAAAACTTACGCGTTGTATCTTAAGCTCGCCGAGGGGGAAGGAGGAGGAATACTCTTCTTTTCCTCTACAAGGGTTATCGGGCGGAATGTTGGACAGCGTTTGGCGCACACTCCTTGTTACATTAACAAACGCCAGAGTACATTCTGACTCAAAAAGCGGTTTTGCACTTGGAATGAATCAGATTAGATTAGATTAGATTGTAGTTGTATCATAATAAAACATCGGCCTAATGTCTGGTCTTTATACCAACCAAATACATAAATATGCAGTCTTTATCAGTCGTAGTGATAAGATCCGGGGTGGGGGGAATGTGAAATAATTTTTGTTGTTGTCGGTTCATCATCACGACGGTAATGGAAAGGCGGCTCGGAAGGACAAAACACCAAACAATATCATCAGACATTTGAGTATCGATCTACACAACTAGCGCAGGGCTAAATGTCATACGACAAAGCCGTAAAAGTAAGCAATCAAGCTATTGATATTATTCCTTCCATATCTTAACGATTTTTTTGTTTTCTTTAGGGTGCTACTAAGGTTAAGGTATGTTTATACCGGATGAAGTAAACAACATGCCGTGAAATGGGTTAAGAATTCATTTAAGTTCAGTTCTTTTTTCTGACGGTTATTTTTTGCTATTTCTCACCTTAAGGATGCGGCCCCAAAACCTAAATACATATCCGTCATCCTTGCCGGGACGAGCTCGGGCGAGGCAGCTCTGGGGGAGATCTGTCGAAGTTTAGCTTCTCGACTTGGTGCTTCAACATGGACTGTGCGTTCTGTGTGGTTTATATTATGGCTATAAATGGAAGCTAACTGAAGGTGTCTTTTCCCTCTACCTATAGGTCCCGTATAAAGCCCTGATTGTTTATCATATCATGATGCGGGAAGGAGAACGTGATGCAACGTTGGAGTATTTATCACGAAATAGAAAACTTCTAGAACCACGCCTGATACATGTCGAGTCATCTCATGCTGATGAAATTATGAAGTATGCTAAATATCTCCGTGAGAAAGTTGTACAATATGCCAGACTTCACCGCGACTTTATACATTACAAGGAAAAGGGCCGGCTTCGAAAACTGACGGTTGAAAAAGGCCTATTGCGCGAAGTCGAAGGCGTGCTGGCAATGGTTGGCCGGCTCTTAAACTGTCGATATTATACCTCGGATGTGGAGGACGATATATCACTCACTGCCTTCAGACTACTGGTCAGCGACTTGCTCGTCCTATTTCAAGCTCTCAACGAGGGGGTCATCAATGTATTGGAGCACTATTTTGAAATGTCAAGGTATGACGCAGAACGAGCCCTCAACATTTATCTCGACTTTGTCGACAAAACAGATGGGGTTATAGAATATCTTCAAGTTGCCCGACGTCTAGAATCCCAAACTCGTCTACAAGTACCTCACATTAAACACGCTCCTACCTCTCTGGGGGATGCTCTTGCAGAGTATTTAGAGGACCCAAATTTCGATTCTAATCGTCGTCAGTATTTGGCAGAGCAAGAACTGGAGCAATCTAATACTAAAACTAAGTCATCAAGCAAATCCAAGACCGGAAAGGACAATGATAACAACAAGTCACAGCCTGACAACAACAACAACAATCCTGGAAACAAAACGGGTTCCAGTTCTGTTGCAGCAGCCGCTAAAATTCAGAATCATCCGGATCTCGTAAATTTCTTCACATCCTTTCCTGTCCCAAATCAACAACAACAAGCCATGCCTCAGCCAACGATGGTTCCGCTTCAGCACGGACCAGTTCAAGCTCAATATCAGCAGCCGCCTCAGCCTCAGCAGCAAATCCAAATGCAACCCCAAATGCCTATGCAAACTGGATTTAATCCTTTTGGAACTCCATCTCCTCATAATCCTGCTCTTCAGACTGCATACACGGAGGTAGGATTCGGCGGATTTGGTCCTCAACCATCTCAGAGCTCTACGCCATCTATTTATCAGCAGCAGCCTCAGCAGCAGCAGCCGCAACAGCCAATGTACTTGCAGACGGCGCAACAATCTCAAGTTCAAGCCCAGTCTCCGCCATTTGCTACCAATACTCAACAGCTACCGCCAACCCAGACAGGGTCTGGTCCAAATCCCTTTTTGCAGTCCACTACTACAGGAATGACGACAGGCTCTGGTAATCCTTTTGGTGGTATACAGAGAGCCAGTACATTGCCAGCAACAATGGGATACCAGCCTGCCAACGGAGTAGGTAATCTTGCTCCTCAGCAAACGGGTTCTAATTTGAACCAGCTGACATACAGCGTGCAGCAGCATCAACAACAACAACAACCTGTCGTACCACAGGTTACTGGAAGCAATCCGTTCGCCAAGATGCAGAGTCAACCAACAGGAGTAATGAATAATGGCATCGGAAATAATTCTTCACCATTATTGGCCCAGCCCACGGGGTCTAATCCTTTCCGTAAAAGTCTATTACCACTACAGGCTACTGGACAGCCACCTCAAAGAGCCATGACATTTGGTGGGCTTGAGAACCTTCCAACTGTACCGGTTTTTTCTCAGCCACAGCAGCAGCAGCAACAGCCACAGCAATATCTGCAGCAACAACAGCCACAACCAACTGGAATGGGATTTGGCAACCTGATATAAAAACTAATAAATTTACTTGAAACTCACATCATCTTGCCTTTTTCTCTCTATCTTTTTTTCTTTAATGGGTATTTTTTATTTTAGTTTATTTGTATCTCTTTTTCCGTTTCTTACATTGTAAAGCTAGGTCTATCTTTGCCATTTGAGCTGTGTAAAGTCTATTGTTTTATTTGATTCGACACCATTGTGTACTATTGCTTGCTAATATATATCCATGTGCATTTTTAAAGGGGGAAACAAAAAGAATGCAAGTGCAAATAACTTTTTCTCATTAACTCATTAAATGTACAACCCGTATATACTACTAGATAGCCTGACTCAATTGACGTCCTTAACTTGAGAGAAGTCCATTTCAGGGTGCTGAGATTTGAACTTTTCAAATAGCTCTTGCTTTTTCAATTCATCACTGGTAGGCTTGCCCAATTGTTTTTGCTGATTATCAAACATCATTTTTTCAACCATTGCTCTTGTCTCACTGTCAAGATCAGAAAGCTTGGAATTTTCAGGCTGAATCTTTGTAACATCGATCTTTGGGGCTGACACAACAACATGTGGCCACCATTCTTGGCCTTTAGTCTTTTCCAAAACGATGCTCAGCTCTTTACTGTCTTCTATGGTCCAAGTGCTTTCATCTGTCCTCACAGGTGCAAACAAATCATCCTAACCCCACCTCAGTTAGTACTCTCCTCTCCAACACTTGGTAGACAACCTACATCGATTATTGGCTCCTGGCCCCTGAGACCAACTTTTAGATGACTATGAGATATATTGACGTCTAGTTGCTTTGCTCGTGTACCTTGCGGTACTGGGACACTGATATTCACTTCGCTCAATGTTTGTCGCCAGGTATAGGGAAGCCCCTTTTGGTTCTCGTCGTTCGCTGGTTGGGCCATTCCGAATAGCTCTATAATAGATGAGGCTGAGCAAAGTGCTTGGAATACTGTTCCGATTTGATGGGGGTTGTGACTTGGGTGCCCTAGCTTAATGGTAAAATCATCATTAAACGATATGTTTTTGGCGTATCGTTATACAGTTGTTTCAGCCGCATCTCCATGCCTTTCATTGTCCGGTTTGACACGACATATTGAAAGAATATAAGAATGATAGTTTAGGCAAGTTCGAGTTTTTTAGAAACAGGTGCTTACGATTCTGGGATTCTACAAGAGTAGTCATATGAGTTGTGATCCTTAATGCACTACCTGGACCTGAACTAAACTGATCTCGAATAGCGATACACTTCTAATCTTTGCAAAGACATCAAACTGCAGCATGATCAAATCATGTTTCATTAGGTCTATATTAATAATATCCGGTCGGAATCGCGTACGGAAGGGGGGGAAAGGGGAGCATCGAGATAGCATATATCCTATATACCCTATCCCACTGACATCACGATCTACTTGACGTCACCTCCCTCATCTCAACAGATATTTTAGTGGATACTTAAGATGCTGTCTTCATCTAAAGAAAACCTCCATAATTTTTATATGAAATAGAAAAATGGATGCTGAAAATCTACCGAAAAGAACTACTCCGTACTATGGAAAGTACCAGCGAGACATATTTGCTAATGGATCTCGTCATAATGAGTACCCTTTGTTCTCAACGGACCCTGATCAGCTGAGAGATTTAGCAGAGAAGACCCTCAGTGCTGGTGGTGCCAGTTATGCGGACTGTAACGCTGGCATTGGAGACACTGATAAGGCAAACAGGGAGGCTTTTTACCGGTTTAAGATTGTTCCCCGGATGCTCAGAGACAATCTTCAGCGTGACATGTCTACAGAACTATTTGGTCATAAAATAGATGCCCCAATTATGTTTGCTCCGATTGGTATCAACATCATCTACAACAACGAAGCCGAGATCCCGGTTGCAAAGGTGGCCCATGAACTCAATCTCCCTTACTGTCTCTCTACTGCTGGATCAACACCCATAGAGCATGTCGGACAGGCCAATAAGTCAGGTCCTCGGTTTTACCAACTATATCTACCTCACAGTGATGAACTAGCCCTCTCGCTTCTTCAGCGGGCGTTCGATTCGGGTTTCGACGTCTGTATGATGACCCTTGATACTTGGCAACTCGCATGGAGACACAATGATGTGAAACTTGCCAATTATGCTTTTTACAAAGGAATCGGGAATGATTTGGGATTTAGTGATCCCGTCTTCAAAAAGATGCTTAAGGACCGCAATCTTGACCCATTTAATCGTCCAGAAGACTTGAAACCGTCTGGAGAATTGTGGATCGACCAGATATGGCACGGTAAACCCTTTGGCTGGGATAAGATTCCTTGGGTTATACAACAATGGAAAAGAATATCAGGAGGCCGTCCATTTCTGTTGAAGGGCATCCAGGATCCGGCTGACGCTATCAAGGCCAAGGAAATGGGATGCGATGGTGTAGTTGTTAGCAATCACGCCGGTAGACAAGTTGATGGTGCCGTTGGCTCTTTAAATCAATTGGCAGAGATTGTTGATGCCACTGGAGGAAACAGTGAAAACTGGACAATTCTATTTGACTCGGGGGTCCGGGGTGGAAGTGATGTTTTCAAGGCTATTGCACTCGGGGCCAAAGCGGTTGGTGTAGGTCGGCTGTGGGTGTGGGGGTTAAGTGTTCAGGGTGAAGCTGGAGTTCGCCATGTTATGAAGAGTCTTCTTGCAGACTTTGATATACTCATGGAGGTAGCGGGATTTAAAAGTATCAAGGAAATCAACCGCAAGGCGCTCAAGATATCAGAAAACTACATTCCAAGAGGTCTTCATAGTTAAAGGTTATATAAACGTGTCTAAATACTCAATAAAAATTGATTTATAGAAGTTGTTTAATCTGCAAATGCCAATGGCACAGCATAACGAAGTCGCAAAAGCAAAAAAAAACTAAAAAGTAAATAGTAAACCAGGCACGCCGGAGAGAAAGAGAGAAAACAATAAATCACCCCAGAAACAAAACAAATCAAATCAAAGACTGGGCGGGAGTCCCAAGTATAGTTCCTGGTAAGTGTTCTTCCAGTAAGCCTCCTGCTCTTTACAGAATTCTGTGACATAGTCAAGAGGGAATTTCTCTCCCTTTTTGTGAGCCTCGTTAACTACATTTTGCAAATGTTTTGCCCTGCCAAGCATTCTCTCCATTCTAAAATCGACCCATTCAGTGAATAAACGATTATTCTCAGAGATGGGTTTGAGAGTGGACAAGACAGATTCATCTTTGAGAAGATGGTTTTTGGGGACGACAGAAGCGACCATGGTGATACGTTCCTTCATGTTTGTAGATTTTAGTGCAATGTGTGAGAGGTATCTTCCGTGGATTAGGGTTGCACTTCCCTGACGAGGGTCTTCTACCTTGATGACTTCTCCAGATTGAGATTTTATAGCGGTTTCTCCTCCCTGAAGATCAGTTGTATCGGAGAGCATGACGACAAGAGCAAATTGGAATGAGTCATGGTGCCAGCCCACTACGGACTCATTTGCAGCCTGTGTATTTGTTTTCTCCACTCCACCAGTTGTTTCGGCAGCAATGTTGACGTGACAGACCTCATAATCGATACCCATTTGAACCGGGATTCCAATCACTTGAGATAGGCATTCGGCAGTCTCTGGGTGGGTCCAAGCAGCCCAAGTGAATGGAGCAACATCCTGAGCAAAACCTCGTAATTGGCACGCTGCAATTGACGACGACACCGTGTAATCGCGCATGACACGCTCATTAAGACACTCAGCTCTCATGATTTCAATTGCTTCCTTGGTGAAAAGCGGGAAAGGGCGGGATGCTGCGAAATTGCAGACCCCACGATCTGGCGGGTATCCAACCTGTTCCATAGTGACTACCTCACCCACACGTCCCTGGAAATTGAGGTGCTTTTTAGGATCAAACTCGGGAGCAACCGCTGTGCCATTAAAGATATCTAATCGAGCATCGCCCGACTGTGCAATTATAGGCTTGTTCCGGGGATCATATTGGCTTATAGAGACAAGGGTTCGTTCAACAGCTGGTTCCGGCATGTTTTTTTTTTTTTTCAATATTCAATTCACTGAAAGAAGGCTTTAGGCTGAGAGTTGGATGATTTATCACGCACGCAGACAGTTATTGTGGTGCCAAACTGGCTCACTAATATATTGGTGTCTTATCGGTGATGACTGCATCTTGATTATGGTTGTGAAGAGAGCGCTCTTATCGCGTTTGGTGTGCAACGGAATGACATAGCGAAAACAACAAAAATTGGAAGTCGACACCCATGCTCCTCGAGAGTCGTCACACTGTGACTTTGTTTGAGCCAACTACTGCTTTTTATTAAGAGTACCAGGTCACTGAAAATAGCAGCAGCTGTTCAAATGTCTTTAGGAAAGTCGTAAACCTGAAAAAAGTGCTCTTGCTGCTGTATTTCGCCAGAAGCTTTAACGCTGAAACCACATGTTTCGGACAAGTATATAAACCTGTAAGATTAAAAAGAAGTACCGTACAAAACGCAACTTAGTACGAGCATTTATTTGCTGTTCATACAGGGCCGATGTTTTGGATCCATCCATCTTAAGACTGTGTTTCGAGATAGCCATTCGGGTTACCCTCCTCCAACTCCTCGGATATACAACACAACACTTCTCCAAATCGATCAGAGGGAGAACAAATAGTATTAGAAACGTCATCGCTTGTCAATGAAAAGAGCCATGTCAAATTCTACAGCTCGCCCAATCTTGAGCCAAAAGATCAAAGTTGCTCTGATTCAAATGCATGCTGGTCATGATAAGGCCAAAAATCTTGCAGTTGCAAAAGACAACATTGAGAAAGCTGCCTCTAAAGGCGCCGAACTCGTTGTCCTTCCAGGTGAGTAGTATTCTTCTACTCGGCAGAGAACCCAATACTGATACATGATTTTGTTTTACCTTTATAGAATGTTTCAACTCTCCCTACTCGGTGAAGTCTTTTCCAAAGTACGCAGAACATATCCCCGCGGGTGAAACATCGAGGATTCTCTCAGAGGTTGCACAGGCCTGTTCCATATATCTAGTTGGGGGATCAATTCCTGAAAAACAGGATGGAAAGATCTATAACACTAGCGTTACATTCAATCCATCTGGAAAGCTTATTGCCAAGCATAGAAAGGTACACCTTTTCGATATAGACATCCCCGACAAGATTCGATTTATGGAATCCGATGTTTTGTCCCCCGGCGATAAAGCTACGCTTGTCGATTTACCCCCTTACGGAAGTATTGGCATAGGTATCTGCTATGATATTCGCTTTCCTGAGTTGGCCTCTATTGCTGCCAGAAAAGGAGCTTTTGCTATGGTGTACCCCGGAGCATTCAACACTACGACTGGACCACTTCATTGGCATCTTTTGGCAAGGGCTCGAGCTGTTGATAATCAAGTATACGTGATCGCTTGTTCTCCGTCGCGAGACATGTCTGCTGGTTATCACGCATTCGGCCATTCTCTGATTGTAAATCCTAGTGGAGTTATCATTGCCGAGGCTGGCGAAAAAGATGAAATTCTCTTTGCAACCTTAGATGGGGATGTAATTGAACAATTCAGGGCTGCAGTGCCCATCACCACTCAGAGGAGGTTCGATGTATATCATGATGTATCAATTGGGGCCAAAGTAAGCTCGATCTAAGAGTCCTCACTATTGCTATTCCTTACTAGCCCATCATAGGTTTATCCTTCTTGTATTCTAAGCTTACTAGTGTTGTTTCTATTGTACCTCTTATGACCTCGCTCTAAGTTCCGGTGTAGGCTTTTCGATTCTTCACATGTATTCAGGATGTAAAGTCATACCCCAAGAAAGGTTAGTGCCCTTTTCTTGGAGTCAGTATTTTTGACATAACAAGAAGTCTCAGGTAATTCTGATGTAAGAAATGCAAACGAGCGGAATATTTTTCATCAGGCATGGAAAAAAAAAAAGAGATTTCAAAGTTCACCATCAATGTCTGTTTTGAGATACGAGTTTACCGTAATACTGTTGTTGTCATGATCTGGACGCCCGTTCTGACAGAAATCGTATACTTTATCATAGGCATCTACGACTAGCAGACTCAATTTGTGCTAGTATCTTTTTAGTAAGGTTTTTAAGTTTTGTACGAAAATCAGGTAACGTAGAGAATTGAAGCTTATCTTTTGGGAAGTTTTATTGGCTGGGGAACCTTCAGATATACTCTGACATCGGGATTAAGAGGAGAAAGCCATAGAATTTTGAATACTATTTTCTGCATATTATTATTACGTTACCACAGATCTTGTTCTCTTCGCCCAGATTGTAGAGCATGCTCATGTAACATCTCAATCGATATAGAGAATACGTTCTTTGGAATATCGTACGAAGCATATTTAGATACAAAACTACCTTGTCTTTATTCCGACAGAGATTAAGCGGAAAGACAAAGAATCTAAGTCCGTGAGGCTCTCTTTGATCCAATCTCGTGAATCTTCTTTCTAGGGCGGCTCTTTTGAATTTTTTTTCCACGTTTATTCCGCCAGGATTAAAATGTGCGGCTTATCTAGAAAGCTTATTGCTCATCTCCACCGCCTAAAATGTCCAGTAGTCGCACATTCATTTCCCCGATACTCCTTATCGCAGACCCGATAAGGTTCTAAATGCAGGCAAGCTTTACTAAAGGGATCTGTCAGCCGCACTATTTTTTTGGTCTATTGCAAGGGCGGCGGAACTTGCTTGGTGTTTATTCCACGGAATAATCTAATATGGCGGACGTCAAGATAGAAGATACATCTCAGCCAAAAAGTATGATAAGCAGTACAAACCAGTGCCATACTTTTTGATATAAATATGCACTGCCGAAAAATGATTTTGTGCAAATACAAATCAAGCTATCAACAATGACTGAGACTATTCTCAATCAAGGATACGGCTATGGCTTCGTTGTCGGCCTCGGTGCTGGGTTTGCTCTCATTATGATCTTGCTCACCTATGTACTATCCAGGTATATGGGAGAAGTTCAAAATTCCGAGCACTTCACTACCGCCTCACGCTCTGTTAAATCTGGCCTTATATCTTCTGCTGTTGTATCTTCTTGGACATGGCCTGGTACTCTTCTCACTTCCAGCGTCTTTGCATATAAGTACGGAGTCATGGGATGCTTTTTCTACGGTGTGAATGGTTGCACACATGTCATCTTTTTCACAATGCTGGCCATCCAGCTTAAGAAGGTATGTATCCCAATCACTCTTTCATTGAACGATTTTCTCTGACTCAATATAACTTAGAATTGTCCTGGGGCCCATACAATTGTCGAGGTTGTCAAGGCTCGGTATGGAGCTGCTGGTCACATTATGTATATGATCTATGCGTTAGCAACTAATCTGCTTGTCTCTTCCATGCTGCTCCTTGGAGGTGCTCAAGCTATTTCTGTTCTGACTGGAATGCATGTTGTCGCAGTCTCTTTCCTTCTTCCCCTATCGGTAGCAGTTTATACTATGCTTGGGGGCCTCAAAGCAACCTTCTTGTCTGACTGGACCCACACAGTTATCATTTATGTTGTCATTATCACTGCCATGTTTGTTACATTTGCGACATCTTCCAAAATCGGGTCCCCAGACAGGATGTACGATCTGTTGGAAGAAGTTAGTAAGAAATTCCCATCTCAGGGAAAAGATGGCAGCTATTTAACCTTTGACAACTCTCCTGGCTTTTTCAACTGGTGGAATGTCATGATTAGCTCGTTCGCTACCGTTTTTGGAGACCCTAGTTATGGTCAAAAAGCTATTGCTGCAGCACCTCTTTCTTCAATGGTTGGATACCTAGTTGGTGGTATTGCATGGCAGATTATCCCATGGGCCCTTGGTACTTGCGGTGCCTTATCTGCATTGGCTCTCACTCTAGATCCAGTTTCACCTACTTACCCCAAGCTTATTAGTGCCACTGAAACTTCAAAGGGCATGCCTCTTCTTTACGGTTTGACTTGCATTATGGGTAAAAGCGGAGCTGCCGCAGGACTTTTGATTGTTTTCATGGCAGCTACTTCTTCTCTTTCAGCTGAAATGATTGCTTTTTCTTCCATCCTGACGTATGATTTTTATGAGCCGTACGTACGCCCAGGCACGCATGGTAGGAATCTGGTTAGGGCATCTCATTTATTTACATGCCTCTCTGCTCTAATTATGGGTGGGTTGGCGGTTATGTTCAACTATATTGGTATCACTATTACTTGGATTCTGGAATTTTTGGGTATTATTCTTGGACCTACAGTATTAGCAATCACTTTGGTCCTGTTTTGGAAGCGAGCCTCAAAGAAGGCAATGTTGATTTCCATGCCGGCTGCATCTGTAACCGGAGCAGCCTGTTGGGTGGGTGCTTGTGCTCATTTCAATGATGGCATCATTAATAAGACAACTTTGAATGAGACCAAGACTCTATTCATTGGTAACTTTGTTGGTCTTTTCTCAGCGGGTATTTACATGGTGATACTGTCATTTGTCTGGCCTGAAAACTTTGACTTTTCTACTATGAATAAGCATTTCAAGGTCGGTGATGATGCCACTGTGGAAGAAGAGAAGGCGACCGAAGATGAAAATGCCGAAACAGAAAGACAGCTTCGATTCGCAAGTTATTTCTCGGTGATATTCTGCATTGTTTATATTGCTATCTTTGCCTTCATCCTTCCCTTACCTATGTATGGCCAGCACTACATTTTTTCAAAACCTTTCTTCCGAGCATGGGTGGTTATCATGTTTATTTGGCTTTGGATTGCCTTCTTATACATCACCTTCTATCCTCTATATGAAAGCAGGGAAGCTATCTATCATCTTTATAAACGTATGATGAAGAAGGAAGCTCCTCAAACTGTCGACTTTATGGATGGAACCGAAATCAAGAATGGTCACCGTATTGATGTGATTTCACCGACTCAATCATCAGAACAAGAATCTCTTGGTACCAAGGAGGAGAAGGTCCTTCACACGACCGACTCGATTACCGAGAAGGTTTAACGTTTTCATGGTTGATTTTCTTTATTTAGATATGATCCCTTGATTTGTGTCTTCTTTTTTTCTTCTTCTGCTTATTTTCTTTACGTGTTGTATAGATTGTTTTATACCGGAGTTCGTACCAACAAACCTAATAGAAATGATATTTTTTTTTCCTTATTCACTAATAATCTCCTTGTACTCATCTATCTGTGATATCCCTCTAAATCTTTGCGACAATTTTTAACAACCTTTACGTGATCTTAATGAATAAAACTTTGTCAGAGACTTAGTGGTATTGACTATCTTCGCTTTATGGTAATAATACACTGCTAATTGGAAAAGATCTCGATATGCATCTTTAGACATATTATCTTGTACTGCTAGTCCTATGAATTCTAGATAAAGTCTCAAAACAAAAACTGGCTGCTTGATTCCCAAAAGTCTTGAAAATCCAATGGATCATATCTCAAATCATCATACTGGTCTTGCTGATATGAGCTATCAGCAGCTTGTACAATCTCATCTTCAAAGCCGCCAAGGCCGTCGCGGTCGTCCCGAGAATTGAGATCCTCGTTATCTTCACCAATCAAAGTGGCAAGATACGTGTTCATGACGACAGCTCTTGCTGACCGCAAATCCAAATTAAGATCATCATCCTGAGTGAAATAGTTTGGAAAGAACAATCTTAAAATCTTGATACAATCAGCCGCTAGAAGCTTGTCACTGTCAGCAATAGGACCATCGGTAGATTCTAAACAGAGACTAATGGTGTCAAAGACTTGACTTAGATGAAAAATTTCCTTTTCCTTTAGAGTCTCCTTAAACGTAATAACATAGAAGAGTAATACGAAGCATGACCATTCAAGATATAATGCATTCCGCCACATACTCAATAAAAAGGGCCATTTCTCACTCATAGAACGCATTGCTTCCGGAATAGCAATTGCTGCGTTAATGCAGTGCACCATTCCATTGAACAATTGTGCATGCACGGTTCGCGGCAAACGAGCAGTGTTAAATCTGCGAAGAAAAACAGTCAGGACCATGATGGGCCTGTAAATGACTAGCCTCACATGGTAGTAGTATAAACGTGACCACCAAATTTGACGACTCTTTGATGGAGGGATATCAGCATTGTTTATGTGTTCCAGGTCCAACTTTGGAAACTGTTTCATTATTATATCCAATTCTCGCGAATGTTGAGCTGTTATCTGCAGCAATGTATTAACATCTGCAAACACTTCGGGCTGGAATATGGAATCCAGAATTTGCATTTCGAGAGTTGATAATCGGATCCGTAGCTCAATATAGTCAAAGTAATCACCACATTCATGACTGTGAATGAATGCTTCACGTCTAACTTGTTTATTGATACACTTGACTCCGACAGGGCTCTGTCTTCCAATAGAGAATGAGTGTTCGCAAGCGAGCATGTAAACCGTGATCCAAGTTCGATGCAATGCATTCTTATGCTGATCTTTGATACCGACAAGGTTACGATCAAAATGACTGACAGGAAGTTGAATCCCGAGTGAAAAACAACCTTGAACAGCGGTACCTATTAGCATATATCCAGCTGGAGAGTTCCCACGATAACGAAGAAATAAAGCAGCTAAAACATTACAATTGATGCTATTTTGCGTCACTTCGTATTGCGCATCCTTCATCATAGTATGTCCTCGAGTAAAATACGTCGTAGACCAATCCTCAGCTGATACATCCGATATGATCTCCGATGCTGGTAAACATGCTGCACCGTTGGCCATAACAAGAAAAATACAAGAGACAATGTATCGGCATACTGGAGAGTCTTCTGAACAAAGACACTCCTCTCCTAAATCCCATGCCTTAGAAGTTGAAGATATAAAGTCCTCGGGTATGAATAACGGAGCGATTCCATGTAGCTCATTGAAGAAACTCGTAATAAGTCGCAGCATCGTACTTTTATCGGCGTAACATTCACGATCAAGTATGTCTGCTGGCTGCTTGAAGAATATAGTATTGAAGTCTAAAATTGAACTTAAAGGAGTGGATTTCACAAGCGAATCATTGCCAGTGAGATTTGAAACGAAATTGCTCGATTCTCGCCTATTTGTCAGATACATCTGGAGGCTTTGCAAGAAATTGACGTTACTGGTAAGTCCTGAGGAACCTGAGTAAGTAAAATTGGTAAAATTCAGAATATACCACTGTTCATACCATAAAAGACATTTTGATTTCCAGCAAAGTTGTTACCAGCTTTTAACGGCCCCATAAGATTATACATTTCAGAAGGAGGAATCTGACGATTCTCTGATATAGATCGAAGGGTATAGCCTGTGAAAAGATCATTAACGAAAATTAGATAAGGTTATGCAGTGTGAACGCTAGGAGACTATTGCACTTGCCATTTGGTACATAAACCCGAGAGAATGACCTGCTCACTCGAAAGAAGATAGTCCGTCAACAAACTGCAACATAGAAGGAACGATTGAATAGTTATAAGCTGTAAATTACCCTTTCTGTTTCTCTAATATAGTGAGTGAATTAGTTGAATATGTCTGCTTTGTCTCCTTCGCAGAAGGATTCGGCGGTTTCTCAACACTGCCCGATGTAGCTCGATACCGTTCTCTGTATACGCAGTCAACAAAGCTCTCTCGACATCGACTACAGGGCAATTTCCCATCACACTTGTCTTTCTTGAGACGACATCGGTTGCATGCCCTCGATACTCGCTTCGGCCTCTTGTTTACTCTATCTCCTAGTTGTTTGTCGATAATCTCCCCTGCCATCTGAAATCCACAATCACCATCCAATATACGTGCATCAGACTAGAAGATTGATAAAGAGCCACTTGAATTGAAATACCATGCTCGTCGAGATGAACAGCATTTCCCTGGCCTTCAGAAGAAATCGTTAACTGACGGGCTTCCTTATTAGGCTAGACCGAAACGTGGGATGATAAGCTTTTCGATAAAGAGTTGTCCAATACTTTGGGAGGATTAATACCATGACAATGCAACTGGCAAGTCTCCAGGAAAGGCCGAGATTATCTCACATTAAACACAAGCGTGCATCGATTTTGATATTAGGCAAACATGCGCTTACAGATAACCTTGCAAGGCTCGAAAGTTACTTCGCAAAAAAGAAAAAGGAAAAAAAAAAAGGAATTTAAATTACTAGAATATACTGCTACTTAAAAATCTCCAGGATCTCAGAAATAGATAACAAAATTTAGAAGGTTGGTTGAACAACTCGACTCAAAAGAGTGATATCAGTCTGTTGAATACCGAAATTTTGAAAAGTGCCTACATTGAAGCCTAATCCTGAGCAAGCACCAGTCTTCGGCAACCGCCTCGAGCTGCACAAGTGGCTTGATGTTCCTTCATCATCAATTGCGCCTTCATGGGATCCTTGACCTCTTCAGGTAGAGTCCAAGATAGGAAGTCATTAGTATAATTGGGCTTGAAGTCGGGTGAAAGGACTCCGAGACGCTTGCCATAGGCAGTCACCTTGTTCCAGTCACGGGCAACATTTTGAAGAGAGTCTGAGAAGTATGCAAAGGATCGCTCGAAGATCTTTCGGTTAACGGGAGTGTTCATGGTAGGGATGATCTCGCAATATTCTTTGTATGCTTGATCGGGTTGAGCAATCACAAAGTCGGTAGCTTTCTTGCAGGCTGCCATAAATGCTCGCACCTTTTCTGGATTCTCAGCAAGGAAATTTTCATTGGCAATATAGAGAACAGAACAGAAACAGCAACATCCCAATTCAGCGAGCTCATCAATGCGGAGCATTTGAACGTCAGAGCGAGGTCGACCATTTTCAGCACACCACTCGCCCAATTCGACCATCTGGACATTCTCAAGACCGATCCCGGCATCAATCTCGCCATTGATGATTGCTCTCGAGACATTCATGCCAACTCGAACGGCAGTATAATCCTTAGGAGTCATTCCGTAGTGGGCAGTCAATTCGTCAATTTGAATCTTGCCAAATTCGCCCACGTAGCCAATCCTCTTGCCTTTCAAGGAATGAAAGTCTGGAGTGATGCCACTTCCTTTGAGATAGACAACTCCGGTGAAAGGCTCATCCAAAAGAGAGCCGATGGACTTGATGGGAAATCCACGAGCTTTGCCAGCTAAAGTGTGGATCATGGCCTTAAATCCCATATCGATCTTACCAGACCCAATGAGTTCAGTAACATCGGAAGGATCATTAGGTTGAAGGATAGCAACCTTCAATCCAGCCTGGGCAAAATAGCCTTTGGAATTGGCTAAGTAAACTGGTGCATGATAAGGGGTTGCACGCCAGTTGAGCAAAAAAGTAATTTTATCGGTGGACCTATAATAATACCAATATGTTAGTCTGGATTTTCTTTGTGAAGAAAATACCACAAGGTTGGATGATATGCATGTCCCTGCGCTAGCATTATCTAGTTCAAGTTCGAACGGTATAATCTCAGAGTCAGGATCCGAATAACGGATCCCAAAACACCCGCCAAGCACATCTCGAAAAACATACTCGAACAAGTCGATCTCATCGCAATAAATCCACGTTCCATACGCTCAAACTCGGAGAACAGCAAAACAGCAGGTACCCTGTGCAAGCATTCCTCGAGCTTACACTACGCTCGCGTTATATCGCGTCAGAAGAGTGATAATAAACAAAAACCTGATTTATTCACTCACTTGTGTGTGTGAAAGAGGCCTTGCAAATTGGTGCTGAGGTTATAATTAGAGTAATTAGAAAACTAATTTCCAGAATATCAGCGAGTAAATATCCTTTTAAATAGAGATTAATCACATAGATTCGTAGGTCGATCACTGCGTCACCATGCGTTGTCGAACTAAGTACAGCGCTAACCCGTTCCACAAACTCAAAAGCACGTGTAGTTCAATATCAAATGGTTTGCTGTCCTATAGCAGATCCCAAATCTTAATTGAGACCTTGAAGGTCCTAAAATTGTGAGTGGCTATCGGATAAACTTTCAATGCCCAACCTTTTTTTGCCCAATATAGTTAGCGCAACGTCTATCGCCTGTCACATTTGCGGGTGGGTTCTAAAGTTACCACAAATCCCTGTCACCTTTGCTGTTACGATATGTGCAGGATACATCTAGACAAATTCAGCGTAACCTACAGGCGCTTTTGTTGGCTTCACACAGACAAGCTGCCATTGACGTATTAAAATTGCTTCCAGGACTCATAATATTACCATGAACCTTGTAAAAGATTTGAGGAAAAGAAAAAAAGAGGAACATAGCATTTTAAGATCCAGATAAGAGCGCGCCTGTTTGGTTTTCATTCAAGAAACAAAGATCAAACCAGTACACCGGATAAACTATCCCGGAAAAAGTTTATGAATTGAGTTAAGATGCCCGACAAACTTAGCAGGTTCTCTCCAACTAGACATTGTGAGATAAAGGAAACTTTGATTGATATAACTCTTTTGTATCAGATTAACTCCATTTTTTCTGGGCGAGTGTAAATTATGCAGAGTGAGGGAAAAAGCAAAACAGGAGAATCGTAGATGTGACTATTTGTATGAGGGATTAGAATATATCCTCAACTACCAAACTTAAATTACGAGAAGGAGGAAGAATCGATGAAATGGGTGTTTACTCTGATCGATAGATCAAATGAATTGTAAAAAATATTCCATACAAGCTTACAATGAGACCACGGTAGTAAGATGCCGATTATAATGACTTTCTTTTGAAGCAATCTGCGCAACTAACGCAGAAAGAAAAGTTACCATGAATAGAGGAAAAACGTTGTTCCGGAAACTGGAGGGAACAGACCAAGAGTGAGATATAATTTCCCTCGTATACCAAAAGAAAAAAAAAAAAAAGAGGATTTTTGGCAAGATTTTTGAAAAGACTCATAAATGTTGATCTTCACAGATTGACTATCGCATCCATTTCACAAATTTTCTAAGGACATCAGGCTCTGTTGTAGACGCTATTAGGTTGTTGTTACATCGGCCGAATGTTGCGTTAGCATTTCAGGAGAAGGTCATGCTTCTCCGCACTTTTGTGGTATTCACCTTTTAGCATCGATCTTTTTTTTCTACAAACCAACATTGACAACCCAAAAATGGCAGAATCAAAATCAACTGAGAAAGAAAAAATGCTCCGTGGAGATCTGTATTATGCATTTGTTCCGGAACTGGTAGCATCAAGAAAGCGCACCGCACAGGCTTGTATGCGATACAATAACGCTGGCGATGTATCTAGACGACAATTGGTTGAATTATGGAAAGAGTAAGGGAGAATTTGTTTCAAAGACTATAATTGGAATATGTCAGCTGAATGTTTAGTGTTATTCAGGACGACTCTCCTCTCCCTCCCGCGGATGAAAGTGACCCTGACAGGGACAGCGCGCTTCTAGATGACTACCCCTGGATTGAGGCACCTATCCGCATTGATCATGGATACAATCTAAAGCTTGGAAAAGGTGTCTACATTAATTTCAATTGCGTAATCATCAATACCTGCATGGTCACTGTCGGTGCTCGCACTTTGATCGGCCCCAATGTTGGACTCTACAGTGGTACTCATCCTTTAGATCCCGCTTTACGCAACGGGACAAAGGGCCCAGAATTGGGAAAGGAGATACACATCGGAGAGGATTGCTGGATTGGCGGCAATGCAACTATCTTGCCTGGAGTCACTATTGGAGATGGAGTTACTGTCGGCGCAGGCAGTGTTGTGACCAAGGTAGAGTAAAGTAATTATACTGGTCTTTGAAAGTGATTATCTACTAACGCAGCTTTCCCCAGGACGTCCCTGCTCTACACCTTGTAGCCGGGAATCCTGCCAGAGTTCTAAGGAAGCTGGAGTCTTCTGCAAAAGTAGAGAATTAAATGCTAGAAACTGCTGTCGGTTTGTTCCTCTATCATGAATAATGACTGCAAGTAATCAAAGAATAATTCTTCTTATTGGGTGCCGAAGGTAAATGACCAAATGTTACTCGGACTTGTCTAGTTTCTTCTTGTTACGCATTTGTTTTTGGATATAAAGCATTTAGAACGTCCCACAAGTTTTTTTTATATCAACTTCCACAATTCAAATTTGCCTGACAGAAATTTAAAAATATCTTCTGGGCCTTAAAAAAGAAAAAAGATACAGTGCCTCTTATTAGTCATTAAGCGTCCCAGGCACGGGATAGTAACAAACGCTACCGAAATTGTTAAAAGTATGATCATGTAAACAACTTTCCGATGGTTACATGTATGTATACCGTTTACCGTAGACGGGCTTTTGTTTCTACCCAAATCAAATCGAACCAAACCAAGAGTAGAATACGGTAGGACCAGAAAAAAGATTGAACCTAGACCGATAGCGACTCCCAATGCAAAATTGCCTCGATAAGGGATGACGAATGTCTTTAAACTGTCAAAAGAGGGTGGTACTCCACACTTTAGCGTGGAATTTATTTGGAGCTAAAATACCTGCTCCTGAAACGTGTTCAGAATAAACTTTATGACTTGATTCATTCTGTATGCCAGAGCTTCATTCTGACTCTTCTCTGTTGCCCATTAGGCTGTACCATTGAATGATCTTTCATTGATCTACCTCTTATTGTCGTTTTTAATGGATTAAGATCTTTGGCCCCCGGTATTTGCCCAAAAAATAGGAAATAACATGTTTTGAGAGACATGCCACAGATTGACTAAAAGCTTAAATACGGTCGCCAGGGCTTGCTCTCATCGGACCCAATAAGCGTTGGTTAGTAGCGTTGGGCGTTGGTTAGTAGCGTTGG
>JAJMFB010000051.1:0-74458 GCA_030574495.1 Trigonopsis cantarellii
GTGGGTCTCGCTGGTTTTGACGGAGCGTGCGAGACTCCCTTTGCCGCCAAAGCAGCATAAGTCAGTCCTGGAGTTCTAGCCTGAGAGACGGAGGTCTCAGGAGTACGAGCTCTAGGAAGAGGACTAGATGTTGGATGAGGTTGATTTCTGGTGCCAGGCGGTTCAGGCGGTTCAGACATTTTTCGTGTTTTGTTTTTTTGAAGCCGCACCGTTGTCCTTGTAAACAACAATCACTGTTTCTCTGAAAAGTTACGGTGGCCGAGTGGTCTTAAGGCGTTCGCCTGCTATATTAGTAGCAGCTGCAGTGAATTCCCTCTGGGAGCGCAGGTTCGAATCCTGTCCGTGACGTCAGTTTTTTTTTCCCTCTTCCCTCAAAGGGGCTTCCTCCCAGGCAGAAATCTCATTTTGACTCTGTATATCCTTGTTTAGTTTTTTTTTTTTTTTTTTGATTTACTTGGATTCCATTGTAAAACCAGATTTTTTTTAAACGAGTGCAAATCAAAAAATAACGGCATTGTCTGATCTTTTTTTTTTTTTTACTTCCTTATACCACTATAAGCTAGATACACAGATCAAAAAGAGACGATAGCAGACCTGCAAATTGTCTCTTTCGTCGACTTTGTCAAGAAGATAAGGCACGAGCAACTTCTAGGTCCAACAAAAGGTTCGACAGCGCTCCTGGAACGAGTTAGGACACGCCGAGAAGGGCACCTACGAGCGACTCAAACTAAAACGGTGTAATACCCTACAAGGCCGGGAACAGATACCAGCTGCCCCAGCGCCCTACATATCATACCATTGATCTCCTACCCTGCTATCCTCTTTTTGATTTCTTTTGTTTTCTTTTGCTTTCCTTCCCTCCCGTTCTTGATCTATTGTAACGAGTTCTTCGGTACTCGCCGCCTCAGGACCAGCGTCCTGACCGGCTCTATGCAATGCAGTATCCATTCTTTAGCGATAGTGTCGGGAGGGTATAGTAATTAGACTTCTTTATTGGTTCTTGTATTAACTTATATTGAGCTTGACTATAGAACTCGGGTATTTCGACCCCTATTTATACACATTTGCTATCTAGATGCCCAAGAGGAGCGAACCTTCGTAGACTCCTCGTGACACCTCGGTATCGCACGATGTCTCCGCATCGAGAGACCAGCGTCTCGAGGTCTGTCCCGATCGAGCTCTAGAGACTACTTGGCTCGTATTCCTCAAGAAAATCGCGGATCCTTGTCCTCTTTTGACAAGACTGTGACAAGGTTGGACTACGTTCGGGAAGAGGAGAACTAGAGAACTAACACGGATGTGTTACATCCATTCTTGACTTTTCGAATATTTCGGTTTCTGTCATTATGAGTAGCTAGATACAACTAGATAGTAATGAAAAGAGTAATTCCAAAAAAAAACAAAAAAAATAGTATAAGGGAGAAAGAAAGAAAGCACAGAAAATGGATGAAAATTAGACATTTACATTAAACGAGCTAATAATAGGATTGAAAGTTAGGGTCTCTATCAATAATCTCGAAGGCATGGCTATCCCGAATTTATCGAGCGTCCGACAGGGTAATCCGTTGGCGCCAACACTCTTTGCCTTGGCCATGGTCGGCGGCTATCCCAGGCTATCCAACTAAGCACGCACGGTCTTTCACTTTGTCCCCCCCCATAATGTCGCTATTAAGGATCTACTTTCCGCAGACGACCTCGTCATTGCTTCCAACAACTTCACAGCTGATTATCCCGACCTTTGGGGCTACCTAAACAAGTTTAAAGAGGGCCCGGGTTCTAAGGTTACCGTCAAAAAATCATTCATTTATCCGTTTGGAAGATCCCTCGATGCTGACATCATTGATTGGCAGACTCAATAATCTCTGGCGGTCGAACGTGACTAATTTAAGTATTTTGGAGTGACTCTCGGTTGCACGTCGAAATAGACAGGGGCTCCTCTACGACAAGTTAGGCGGAGATTGAATGGGATACTGAATTATGACTTATCTCTGTCACTGCAAACGACTATCATCAACATGTTTGTTTTCTCCAAAGTTACTTTTCTTTTATCCCTATACCAGAACATCATTAACGTGATCCTAGACTCCAGGGTAGACGCAAAAAAAACTGGATACTCCACGGATGGTCGAGTACATCATTTACCAAAGGCGGCTTTGGCCTTTTCACCTTCAACATCTCCTGGCTGGATCCGGCGACAAATAATTATGGCACCTTCCTTTCGACTCTGAAAAACATAATCATAGAACAATCCGAACCTCCTATTTAGAGAATTTACAGGCCACCATCAAACACCTGACTCTCTACAATAGCAAAGCATGGAACTGGTTTGCGATTTTCCTCTCAACTCCTAAAAGGAGGATCCCCTAGCCGACTTGGACCCTGGTTTGTTCCAAATCAAAAATCGACCAGCCCCTTTCAGTCCTGACGAAACGGACTTCCACTCCAGGCACGCACTTCTTGCAGCATAGCCTCCAGATAGGTAGCCACAAATGGCAATCCACGCTTCAGCTGCCTCCAGAGAGATATTCGTTATTCATGGTCGGGACGCCTAACGAAGTTAGCTAGAGTACTACCTGAACCTTGTGACCGAACCCGGCTCTTCGCCTTCGGACATGTGGGGCAAGAGATGCACTGCAGCTTACAATCTGACGATTCAGTGGATGCTAGTGAAAGACCTCGCCTTTCTCTGTGGCGTGATTAAAGACAAGCAAGAACATCTATTTCTTCAGTTATCAGTCAGCCTGTGGGTGTATTCTACAGCGACATTCTCCGAACCTATGGAGCTATACACCGAAAATTTAGTCTGCCCCGATACTGAGCCACCGTGACAAAATGCATACTTATAATTATATTTATCAACACAATATGGGATCTACGACGCCCAGAGGACGAGGTCTCAGAATATCAATATCCTGTCGGATGCCAATTTACGTGCCCTGGCAGGAAAGGCTAGGTTCACAATAAACTACATAAAAGCGTCCAAAGCTTAGGTTGCCATATATTTTTACCCCTTAATTTACCTATCTCCATCTTTCCTGCCCACACCCGGTATCAATATTACCCTATCCAATAACCAGTTTTTTACTTTACTCCTTTTCCTACCCATGTTTTTTCTCTCCATCACTGGGCTCTGTAACTCCTTTATGTTCTTGTCCTACCGCTTCTAAGGATGCTAATAATGTACTTTCTTCTATACCAAATGTACACCTTTGGAAATTATAATGGTGTTAAAGAACGCGCTCACCAAGCATGACTCGCTCGCATTGTGAGATCAGCACAGAAGGTTTCTCAAGGAAAAACTTACGAAAGAGCGCAGCTACGTTTTATGTTGACTACACGTCCGAAATTCTGTAGCTAATTTCTTTCGGCGCCCTTGCGCGTCGCGCCTACCAGTTCCTTTCTTTCACTCTTACTCTCGACGTGTGCTTTTAACACTGATCTTTCTGCAGAAGAATTACTTTCTATCTGCTTATCTGCTCACTAATGTTGCTTCTTCAATAATACCTCTTCAACCCCCCGCTCCGCAACACTTTGAGACTTTGAAAGCCGCCCATGAGTATTTGCTTTAACATTCGAAAAACGAAGGTTAGGGGATTTCCAAAAGAGGGTCAGAGTCTAACACCAAAGGTGGTCTTAACAAAGTCTGGCTTGTCTGCTCAAAGCGTCGGGAGCAAATTTCGAGATTCATCTCCTAGTGCTAATATTGGAGGTAACACCGTCAAGGAAGAGAACGAGCAGGAGAATGGGAAAAAACGGTCAAGCGGAGGAAGAACAGAGGCAAAAATATTAACTGCCTTTTTGAGCTTAGATGCAGTAGATCTTTGAAGTCATAGACTGTGCAAGTCATATCTAATGTTCAAATTTTGTAAAGATCCAGAACACAACCACGCTCCGCTACATGATCCAATTGGTCTTCCATATCACCGGACTTTGACTGAAGACGCAAAAAAAAAACAATTGCAGAACAATTAGCGTCTTTAGTTCCTCCTCGTCAAACGCTTTCCCTACTTAGGCGACAGATGCCTGATCGTTAGGTTTTGCTAAGCGATGTGTGGAACGAGCGGCGCAGATGCAGCGAGAATGACCTACTTGGTTATACTGCCACTCCAGCTGTAGTACAGTATCTGCAGACCTATGACTGTGCATTATGGATTGCACTTGCAAAAGCAGGGCTACTCAGTTGCCGTTTCTTTAAATTGGTGTTGTCAATGCTCGCGGGCATACTTTTCTTAGCGCTTTATATTTTCTATCAGTCTATCGTCGGTGGGAGCTAGTCCAATTGAAGTAACTGTATACCGAGATACGACGAGATATACAACGAGAGGCCAAAGTAATCTCAAGTTCAAACGGTTTTCAACCGTTGGGCTGAAAAGCAAGAGATCAGCCTTAAGAACTGACAGATTGTAATCTATACTAAGACTGAAGAAGAATACAAAAACAATTGGAAAATCTATAAAGACCAGTACAGTGGCCATCCTTTTTTTTCAAAATACCTTAAACCTAAGTGGCTCGCTTTGCGGCATCAAACCGGAAAAGCGTGTACTGACAAGGTTACACATTACGGAAATGTAGTTATATGGATACACTCAAAGTCGGGGAGTATTAATCTTGGACATTCTGTCGGAATTTATATAAATCGTTAATACAATCGATGACTTGGGTACAGATAAAGTTTGAATTCGCGCGGCTCTCGAACCGTATCAAGCCAAATTTCCTGACTCGTTCTACCTGACTCGTTCTACTCGGCGGAATCTCGGTTTACGCTTTGGGTTGGTCAAGAAGCGAATGCATTCTAAAGATTCAGAGCCTTGTAGACCAACTTCAGCATTTTCTCTGGACTCCGCCCCCTTGCAGTCATCAACTCGAGCTGCGTTAGGATTAGAAAAGGTTGTTAATGATTTTGATTCTCATTGGGCCCTTGGAAGAGCATGATTTGGTGATTGGTGATCCAATACTTTGCTTTTTGAGAGGCCGACCGACAAAAGACAACACCACTGATTGAGACCCCTGTTACTGGGGGGTCAGTTCATTTTTAGTATAGGACGTTGTATTTTTAATTTGCAGAGAATAAATTCTACTTTTGGCTCAATAGTGACTATCCTTTTTACACCATCTAAAGTAAATAATATATATGTGGACGAACAAAGTGAGGAGATTACAATATCGACTGTGAACAAAAAGGATAAGTCAAAGCAAGCTTCGGTGGGGAGTTCTTCAAAATACTATTTGATCACTATCGTGGATTTCCGCAATGCTGTAATACAACCATGATAGTGTCCAAGATAACCAACAATACATTAATCTCAACAGATCTTCACATGATTAGATCCAGAACGCGGTTTTCGGCATGTCTGTCGAAAAACATCCTCACGCGGGTGAGATACCTTGTGTGCTCCAACCTATGAACTTGCCATGACGCAAACCTCTCAGATCGAGAGCTCTATTCGGGAGTGATTTCAAGAATATATCGGTAAGCGTGTAAAGAATGCACCGATTATGCCAATACTTATGGTGCATTTCGAAGAGTCTGTGCAAAAAGAGAGAAATCGATTCAAAGCAATGCTGGTAGACATGTGGTACTGCGCATCTTTACTTCCACCAGATCGCTCAGAACTTTTAGCCGCGTTCCCCATTCAATACGTTTTGAAAGGGCATTAGCGTCTATATCGCCCGTGACTTGAATATAACGACTTGGCTTTACTTTCGTTTATCAGATCTCGGCAGGAACGGTAAGAAAAGCGATATCTGCAAGACAAAACATGAATTATATTCTGAAAGCTGTAAAGGGGTGGAACAGGAAGCAGTGGGAGCTTTTTGTCGAGAATTTCACTGAGACTGGACTAGTATGCCAGAAGCATTAAACATGCGAATGACCTCCTTCATTAGAACCTGAATGAGATTCTCAAGAACTTCTAACGGAAAAATGAGGAGTGGTTGGACAATTCATGAATTTCGAATTAGCGTAGAGCTCGAAGCTCTTATATAATAGTGATGAAACGCCGAGCTTTGGAACTTCCCATTGCCTCCGCTTAACGTAGAGTTAAATCACTTTCGTAAGGCCTACTGAAAGTCGCCCACAAAGTCAACCCGGCTGGGGAGAACTCAGAATTCGACGCTGCTCATATAGCAAAAAGAATCTCCTCTGCTAAGTAGAACCATGGTAGGATGGCAGTTTGCTCGAGCGAGATTCTCGGGGCTGTCCAGGATTTCCTCCGAGATTTATGAGCCTAAGAAATATGTACGGGTTTGATATAAAAAGGGTTGGTGGACGATAGCTTAGAAGATATAAAAAATAGATATTGTGTGGCAAGTATGCCAGCCCCGAAGCCCAAATAGGTAACAGACTAGCCCGGGGCTAGTGGAGCGAGGTGGCTGGGCCGCTCAAGGTAGAAGAACTATGGTGATCAGATTAGTGAGGTGGATTGGCTGAATTGTATACTTAGTAAGTAGGTAATAAAGAAGAATCGATTATTTACATACAACAACTATGAATAACATTGAGAGCGTAATTAGAGCCACGACCGACAACTCCCCTGTAGGAGGACCACGAGGTCCTCTACGTCGTTGCATTCTTGCTTATAGGTGATCAGAATAAGCGAAAACACAACAACAACGGGGTCTTTAGAGATAACATCGGCTATAACAGAATAAATTCTATGCCGCATGGTCCTCACGACGAAGAGTTGAGTAGAAATGACCTTACGTCAAAGTTTTTCTGACATTTTAGCTTCTTATTTTCGCAACGAAAAAAGCGAAGCAAAATCACAGACTTACATAACTATAAAAAACTTATAGTCAAATGAGGTTAAACAAGGCAAACTGAAGTAAGGGTATGATTTCATAGCCAAGCGGTTACTTCTGCGGAGTTTCACAAAGTAAGAGTCCGTTCCCATGCTCTTTGCCTGGGACACGACAACCTCTTACAGTTCTTCGAGGTTCTTAGTTACGAATGATTTAAGTTGCAAATTTCAAGGTTCTGAGGGATACCTTGTCTACCGGGCAAACCAGATTATATGATAAAATAACCAACAAATAACCACTTGACTATAAGTAAAAAAATGTAAAGACAGCTAGTCACTGAACAGCAACCATAGAGCTGCGAAAATGCAGGCGCAAACAGGTCGAAGAAAGATTTCCTACAAGAACAATGTTACCCTCTTTGCTTGAAGTGTAGAATGTTCATGGTGGCAACCGTCGTTGCTAGGCACCGCGACGACCGCGACGAAACTTTTCCGCCAGCAATTCGAGCACCAGAACCCACCATCTACAAGGCAGTAGTAACACTTTTTTTCAGCAAACAACCCAACTTTGTCTGAAACAATCTACCTTACTTTAAAAAAGCGTGGTTGAAACCTCAAGAGACGGTAGCCAATACGAGCCTTCTGCTGGCTTAGCGAGCCGTGCTGCATTCGTCGCATCTGTCTGTCGACCAAATACTTTAGCTTGTCTGATCTCAACAATGACAGATGCTTACGTAGTAATTCATATTGCTACCACTTGCGATGAGCATGGTGTCTACGTTAGTAAGGACTCGGCTGAAGTTATCGAAATGGCTTGGCTACTCTTGGATGCGAAAACATTGGAAGAGGTGAGTACTCATGATAAAAGCTTATTTATTTACTTTTCACTTTGTCTAACCAATTCGACAACTTTAGATCTATCGTTCTAGCATTCTTGTACGACCTGTCAATACTCCAATCACGGCACTTTGTAGTGAGTATCATATATAGTACTTGTTGTTAGAAAAATTCTGTTGTTAACAAACTCTTGACAGCGAGCCTGACTACTTTAACTTGGGAGAATGTTCGAAATGCCGGTTCATTTCGAGATGCCATTAATCGCTTTGATACCTTTGCTCAAGAACATCTGATTCAAAAAGGGTTGGACTTCACGTTTGTGACGTTTAATGCCTGGGATTTACGTGTCCAGCTACCTCGAGAGGCACGAGACAAAGCTGTCATCTTACCTCCTTATCTACAGCACTCTCGTACATTTGACCTCCGTACCGAATACATTCGCTGGCAGAGTCATCATCCTGAATCTCTGCCTTTTTCGGCTTCTAACTTATCAAATATTTGTGCCGCTCTCGAAGTCGAACCAGTCCAGGCTTCTGCTCCGATCAAACACAACTTGCCGTTTCATCTTCAGGCTCTTGCTCCCGCTTCTCCTCGCAGGGCAATGGATGAGGCCGTTACTCTCTCTCGCGTATTAAAGGGCTTGATCAAGAAATCTCACCCAATGGAAGAGCACGTGAATGTTTTATCCAAACCTCTTGACGCAAGATCTGATGTCCGATGTTTTTTAACTGAACGTTCAAAAATTTTGCATCTCTCAAACCTTCCTCACGATACAACCCAAAGTGAACTTGAGAGCTGGTTTACTCAGTATGGTGGCAGGCCAATCGCTTTTTGGACCTTACGTACGCCAGATCAACACAAACCTACCGGTTCTGGATTTGCAGTGTTCTCCTCTCATGAAGAAGCTGCTGAAAGTCTTGCCATGAATGGTCGCGCACTCAACGAGAAGGCAATTGAGGTGTCTCCCTCTAGCAGTCGTGTTTTAGACCGCGCTCAGGATATATTAACGCCATTCCCTCCGAGTAAAAATAGGCCAAGACCAGGTGACTGGACCTGTCCTTCTTGCGGATTTTCCAACTTTCAGCGACGTACTGCTTGCTTCCGATGCTCTTTTCCTGCCGCCTCCATACCTGCTGGTCACGAGCAAGTGTTAATGTACGGATATGGTCAGCACGTTATGAATGGAGCATCTTCAGTTCCTGGTAACTTACCAGGAGGGCCTACTGGTTCAGCAAGGTCTCACAATTATGGCACTGTACCTTTTCGGGCTGGTGATTGGAAATGTGGAACTGAGGGTTGCGGTTATCATAATTTTGCAAAAAAC
Organism: Trigonopsis cantarellii; assembly: GCA_030574495.1. Classification (NCBI taxonomy): domain Eukaryota; kingdom Fungi; phylum Ascomycota; class Trigonopsidomycetes; order Trigonopsidales; family Trigonopsidaceae; genus Trigonopsis; species Trigonopsis cantarellii. The sequence continues at coordinate 8,902 of JAJMFB010000051.1, forward strand.
ATATCTTGCTTACGCTGTGGAGCCTCTCGATCTGTCGCTGCTTTGGTGTCAGAACCCTTGTTTTCGGGGCATGCAATCGCGGGTCATACAGCTTTAAACACGCCAATTCACGAAGCGTCCTTAGGCGCTAATTACACTTCTGGAACGCCAGGAAATTACAATCCCAATGGGTTTCAAGGACAACCCCCAAATAATCACTCAGCTGTTCAGAACAGTAATCCCTCTAATTATCCCAACGGCCCGTACTTAGGTTCAGGAAACAACTCGAACAGTGCTTATCAATTTTTGGGACAGTTTCCTGCGAACAACCACCGCGTTTCGCCCAGTCAAACTATTGACCAGCAAGATTCGTTTTTCGGTGGCGGATCATCTCATATGGTGGGGCATAACAGTAATCACTCTGCTGCAGCGGATGTTTTGAAGAATGACTCATACTTGATGGTCAGCGGTATGGGGGATCTGAATCTGAATTCTGAAAGTCAGACTGCCTCAATTGGAGGGGATAGAAAAATTGACGACTTGAATGAAGCCGGAAAACAGTCAGTTGCTTCCAGCAGAAGCAATCCTTTGAAGGGGTTCCCTTCAAACTTACTGGATATACACGCTATGAACAATAGCGTGAGGCAAGCTAACGATAGGGCCGCTAGCCCCCGTATCGACAGTGATCCACGGGTGGTCAACCGAAACAATGCATCTGATCAAGTCAGAACTTGAGCTCTGTGACGCTATTTATTTGTCTTCTAGTTTTCTAACAAAATAGGCATGTGCAAAGGAAATGCTTATAAGAGGATTCCTTTATCTTGGTGGCTGTTTCTGCAAGTGTTTTGAATTCTGTGAGTCTAATGTATACATTGATGTTGGCTTGATTCTAGTTTTTGAGGGCGTCAAAGTGAGTGAAAAGCCGACGAAGGAGGAAGGTTATTCAGAGACTGAAAGGCAACGAACGGATTTTTTTTTTACATAGTTTTGAGGTTTATAAAAGTTTCAGGATGAGGTATACTCAATGCATGGGTTTTTCTTTTCTTTTTCTGTTGTGTGTCTAATATTGAATTTCCTTTTTTTACTTTTAATTTCTGATTTTTCTTTTATGTTGGTGAATGGTTTGTCAGGAGCCAGCTTGCAGTGTTTCAATACTATAAATGAATTCTGGTGGTGTGTAAGCATGGACTTAATAAAAATATACATATCGTTAGTTGACACTCGGAATGTAAAACGAACTGGCGCTCCGCCACGTTGTCATTCAATACTTGTATTGGATACTGATTGAGCATTTACGAAAACGTTCTTATTAGATGGAGTAGCATATGCAGGGAGTAGAAAGCACGCAGCTAGGTTATAGCTGCTTCGCGAGTGCAGATGCTCTCAAAAAAGCCTTTTTTTTTTCCTTTCATTTCTTTCTTCATATTTTCTCTAGTAATCATGTATTGACGAAGTAACTTTGTTTTACGCTCCAAGTCATGTTCGACGTGTCTACGTAAACTAATAACAATGATAAGTCGGCGCAACCATTACAGATAAACAGCGCTATGATAGATGACCGCTCCCATGAATTTCCTACGCCTTCTGGGTTTACATCTGTAGATGAATATTTATCTTCTCTTGTTGAACTTTACAAGTCGCCCTTGATTCGACAATTAGCAGGAAACTTACACATAGTGGACTTTTTTCTCCCTCGGGAACATGGCGGCAGTGAAGAGATTGATCTCAACAGTTCCAAAGCAGAATCTCGAGAGAGTGAGAAAAATTTGTTTGAGGATACTGTTCCTTCACAATGGCAAAATTTCTTCGACTCGAACGCTATTGACGATATCATTGATGGTCTTGTTTACGGCGGGCTAGGTATTTGATCCCCGACACTACAATTCTACTTTGCCAAGCCTCGTCTAACTTATATAAACATAGGCTTAATGGAAAAATGTCCAGAGGACTTGGAGAAGCTGGTCGCTGCTGTTCGCAGTCATTCTTTAGACCGAAGTTATCTGGGCCCCTCGACTAATTCACTTCCAAATAACTTGATGGGAGGCATGAATTCAAAAAAAAGATACGAATGCGAACAATACTCAGCTCTTTTAATCAGTCAGGCGCAAGAATTCGGTGCAGACAGCATAGTTGATCTGGGTAGCGGTAAGGGGCATTTGGCGCGCACACTAGCTGCCCGGTGGGCAAACCCCATCATCACGGTAGAGTCAAACGATCTGTACATTTCTAGTGCGCAGTTTTTAGATGCCAAATGGACGGCGAAGAGAAAGAAAGTGGATTCATCCCCCCTTCACCATAAAAGAGGCTCTATTACCCATATCAACAGCCGAATCGAGAATACAAAGCAGTTTTCAGACATTTTCACGCGAAAGTTTTTTGATGACAACAAGCTGAAATTTGGAAAGTCGCTTGTTGGAGGCTTACATGCATGCGGTAATCTGACTAATTTAGCAATTTGCTCTATTGTCGACTGTCCCCAAGTTACAGCGGTCTCAGTGGTAGGGTGTTGTTATAACCTTCTAACCAACCGTCAAGATGGCAATGCTACTATTCCTGGCTTCCCACTTAGTCATCATGTGGCAGCACAAGTGGAGTCGCTTTCAATGACATCGCGTATGTTGGCCTCTCAAGCTCCATCTGTGTGGACTAGGAAGGCCAGGCAATCGTCCTTTCAGAGAAACTTTTTCCGCGCGTTATTACAAAAAATAATCTATGATTATAAGATTGCTACCGATAGTCGCCAACCGCTTGTTGTCGGCAAGCTACCTTCTCGAGCATATGATGACTTTGGGCAGTACTGCTTTGAAGCATTTAAAAAGCTTAGTATTTGTTTACCAATTTCTGATGGCGGCCCTGCCTCAGATCTGGTCTCCCAGAAAGAGATTGTTCTAGAGGTGGCAAAAATCTATCTCGAAAAATATGGGAGGAGCTACAACCATTTATGTTTGCTTTGGACTCTAATGGCCGTCTGCACTTCGACTTTGACTGAGGCCATTATTACTCTTGATCGATATTTTTATCTTGTTGAGAATAATATACCCAACGTTAAGGTCTCAATAATATTCGATTATAAGATCTCTCCCCGTAACATACTTGTGTCTGCGGCGAAATAGATTTCAATATTTTAACAGCACGAGTGTATATTATATAGGAGAGAGGATATAGAGAAAGGGAAAAAAGAAAAAGAGTGCTACGAGGTGAGATTGAACCTTTTTAGCAAAAAGTATATATAATAATCGACTTGTTATGTATCAGTTGATTTTAAGCTCAGCGACTTAAGTGGGCAAGCAGATACCCCCTTCCTCTTCTAAAAATATAGAGTTATTATGTAAGATAGCAGGTATCTAAGAAGATTGCCTTTGTATTTTTGCTGGTATCTAGGACCTGTAGCCACAAAGAGCGATTAAATAGACATCTACAGAGATGCTTTTCAGTTGGCATGAGAATCTCAATATGTCCATAGATGTTAACTATCACTGTCTGATTCAATCTGCATAAAAGACTCATTATCTAATGGGCGAATATCTTTGGTCAAGTTTAACTCAGGATCGTCATTCAATATGATAGAGTCTGAGGCATTTTGCTTGACCAGATTTTTAATCGCCAAGTTATTCGGTAAATCAGATGATAGAACGACATTCTTTCTAAGAGCTCGGCTTAATAGGTCTTCGAACAGCGGATCGTTGGGAGCCAACCCAAGGGCCTTCATAAGAGAAAAGAAAAAAAAACGTCAACAAACAATCTAGTATACTAAAATCCAGAAGAAAAAAGAACTTACCTTATGCAAACTAGAGATGGACGCCGACACATTTTCCATTTGAAGCTGAACCAATCCTAGAGAGGCATAAGCCTGAGCATTCCCTGGAGATAATTGAAGAACACTCTCAAACATGTCTCTCGCTGATTCAAAGTTGCTGATTTTTCAATTAAATGTAAGTATATAGCTTGACCACTTAAAATATATTTCATAAATCTCTTACCACTGTCTGCGGTAAACATGGCCCAAGTTTAGCTGTATTGACGCCAACGCGGACTCTTCACTTCGGATCGATAACGCTGCATCTAGAGCACGAGAGAGGATTGACTGGGCCTGCTCGTAATTTCCTTTCATGAAATGCATGACTCCGGTTTCGTTCAAAACGAAGGGATCAGTTTGGCACATATCATAAGCTCTTTGGAGATATTCGTTGGCCAGGGCTAAGTTGTTGAGTTGCAAGTGCTGAGTTCCAAGGAAAAGGAAAGGAAAATGCATGCTAACAAAAAGTTTATAAGTATAACGGTCGAAAGAGGCAAACATAATGAGGAGTTCCCTACCCTTGAAATAGTCTAGCGGCTGTCGAATACGCTGCAATCGCCTGCTCATGCTCTCCTTCAGATGCGAAAGTATGAGCAAATCCAATCCATGCTGGTCCAAAATGTGGATTCATCATTGAAGATTTGCTGAAAAACCGTCGAGCTTCTGGTAGTTTATCCACAGACAGGTAATATATACCCACAGCTAACCATGCAACAGGTTCTTCAGGGTTGTAATCAACCAGATTGTGAGCTAGTAAAAAGAGTTTATTTTTTTGTTTGAGTTCCCATAAACACGACAGATAGGTTGGCATTATTGAGAAAAAGAAATTGTCACTCTTCAATATCCTTCACCATACCACATCAGCTACATCAGCTTTCAGTACTTTGACTTTGAGAGAGAACATGAAACATACCGTTCGCAAAGTTGACAGCATTCCGTAAACCTGCGTTGCATAAATAATGCGTCTGCTTGTGAAGCAGCAATGTCATTATTATCTTGTAATCCATAATCTTTTCGTAATCTCGCTTCGTATTCCATAAATCGATCTAGATGAAGATACTAAAAAGGATCAGTACTTTCTGAAAGGAGTAATCATTACAACAAAGAGAACCCCCATACCTTGCTTAAGAGCGTGCTATACAACATGCGGACCATCTCTGAGTCTTCCCCCAGACTCGATGTGAAGTCCATTGACTCAATCAAGTTCCATTCTGATCATTCTGGTAAGTATTTCCCGAGAGATAATTATAGCAAATATAAGACTAATGGAAGGCAGAGAACGTCATTTCGGTCACTCACCCTCGACAGTCGACAATAACGTATTACTGATGAGCTCATTGAATGCTTCAAAACACTTCGCATCTAACCTGACGGCCTCTATGTAACATTCCTTGGCCTTATCAGTGTTGTTCTGGACGGCATATATTTGTCCGCGCAGAAAAGCCAGAGACGCTTCTAGCTGCGGAGAGATTAGTAAGATAATGAAACAAGCCCCTCGTTCTCGTATGGGTTGCGAACCTTTATTCCACTACTGTTGTAAGAGTGTTCTAGAATAGCAAGTTAACGTACTGGAAGCAAGCAAAAGCATTCCCGACTATTTAGGTGATGTGAGCATACCTTCAGCCTTTTCACTAGTATTTTCGGATCCAATCAAAGAAAGAGCTTCATCGAGCTTTCCTAGACGGGCCTTTCATGAACCGGGTTAGATTCAAAGTGCTCAAGAAACTTAGACAAAGAAAAATGTGGTGCTCACAAGACATAGGGCAGCAAGATAGCGACAGCTCAAATTTTGACATAGATCACCACGCATCAAGAGCTGCTTTCCTCGAGCATATTGACCAGTCTCATAATAAGTCTGAGCTAGCCAGAACTTGTCCATAGGATCATCTCGTCACATAACTGCGTAAGGTCAAGAAGTTGAAATTCGATGCTAGAAAGATGGCTTACCAGTTAGAGAGACAATCTTGTTGCCGATGTATTCTGCTGTCGCAAACTGGTGCTGCATATAAGCATCATGACGCCATAAACGGAGTCTATCTACTTGAGATGTAGGGCTAGGAGCTTTGCCTGGGCCCCAGTATCCGTCAATTTGAGGAGTACTGAAACTCTGGTTGCTGATCTCGGACCTGCTTGAGAATTCGCTCGGGGTACTGGCTGATATAGGGCGTGGAAAAGGACTCATAGCTAGACTCAATCTCCTCCGTCCACCACCCGCATCTTGAGATGCTTCGGCCATTTTAGAGCTTTGAGCTCCATTAGCATCGTTGTCGGCTGAGCTTCTCGTTTTATTGATCCGGCGTCTCTCGGTGACTGGCGTATCAATATCCATCCGACAGCCCAAACAGTCCAAAGACTATGCTACCGGAAAAAGAAAAACTTGGCGTACACGTAGCTGATATGGATCTGTAATAGCGCTGTTCCACCAAAGATGTTTTGTTGTTTTTGGGTGATGACCCTTTCCCGTCTGTGCGGCGCGCCGATGAGCAAAGTGAACCTTCGGGACCCAATTCCAAATCCACCACCAGCCCGCTGTAAGTGATTGGAAAGAATCATGGCTGTCAGTCCTCTTTCGAAAATCATTTTGCTATCGAGTGTTTTAGCAGTTGGATTTCTGTTGATTGTTCTATCATGTGCTCTTTTTGGAAACTGGGCCCCTCTTAGTGTTGGTAGGTTTCACAACGCACCTCATCTTCCTCGAACTGTTACTAACCCTTAGTCTAGTTGGAATATTTCTTATTGCTCCAGTGCCCAATAGTATTTGCGGGCAATGGGCGGGAGATGATGAGTTTATGGGGGACTCTAATTCGTATGTTGCTGGCTCATGATGCTAACATGCTTGACGTCGAGGATAAGTCATTAATCTTACAATGTCTACTAGGAGCGTTGTTGATTTCGGGCGGTTCATGACGGCTTTTTTTGTTTTGACTGGTTTGGGTAAGTTTCCAACCGTTAGAAGGATGTTGATTGATGTGGTAAAGATATTAATTTATGTCCTCTACTTAGCTCTTCCCATTGTGCTAGCCCATGCGGCAATAATATGTTTACCAGCCATGTACATGTCGATAGCAGGCGGTCTTCTTGTCTACGTTACTATCATTATTTTTACACTTTTCTTCCAAGAGACTGAAGAATTCTAGAAGCCAAACTCAACAACATGAATATTTTTTTTTTACATGTCTGTCTGTCCGTCTAAATAGGAATGATAACATAAACTAACTGCAATAAAAGAATCATCGTTTTTTATCCTTGAATGTACAATCAAAGCTCTTTTTTATTCAGGTAGATCATTATTTTCCCAACTATGCATTACAAAACGATTTTTAGGAGTATGTACAACCTTGGAATCGTCTTCATTCATTTCTTCAAAGTATATGTCCCATTCGTAAAATCCCCGCGCCAGGACTACCACGTCAAGTTCGACAATACATTGTTCGCCCGGGCGTATATTATATATCGGTCGTTGGAGAGCTCCAGACAGTACAAGTCGCTTTTCCAAATCGAGAGCTTGTCGTAGAAAGGGGAGATCCTGGATGAATGGCTGTATTCTCAAAGCACCTCTGATGTCTCTAGTGCCTTGATTCGCTATTTCTATTTTAAGTTGGCAGAACCTGTCGCAAGGTAAATTCCAAACGTTCAGATCTGACACTAACTTGCAACCCTCTCCTTTCAATGAGGGATGTATTAGCACTATTTTGCGCTCAAGTATGTCCATCATGCTTGGGGTCATTTGTAGTGAACGTAGTTCAACCAGTCCCTTTCTATTTTCCAGGCTATTGGACCATCTGGCTTCAATATTTTTCAAAAGCTTTTCGCGATACCAGAAGCTTTTCCTCATTGAGTACGACTCGTTCGGCCGATCACTCACCACGAACTGCCGTTGAGTTCGGAGAGGTATTGGCGCTGATACTTCTTCAGGACTCAAGGAAACACGCCTCACAGGAATAAATACCCGTAAAGTTTTGCCAGCTTCGATAGTCTCCTCATGCCGAAAAGTATGATTATCATGGCTTGTCTCTTCTGCAGAAGATACATCCGCCAGTAATGAAAGAAAAGAAAGCTCTATTGAAGTCACCCATGAATTGAGAAAATCCATTGCTACAATGCAGTAATTTTCCAAAGAAGACTCGCCAATTTCTTTTATCATAGTCACATTTCCTCCAGCAAACCCCGAAGCATTTGTAAAGTCCAAGGGAAGAACCTGGCAGGACGAAAGTTCAATGCCCGAATTAACCGTTGACTGTATTGGGATCTCAAGAACACTAACAGGCAACATGCTGCCTATTTGCGACGGAGGATTTCCTTCATCGCTGAGTTCGGCAGTATAGCGGACACTAATAAACCCACGCTTGAAACCTCGTTTCCCTCTAATCTCGACTTCTAATGTCTTTTCCTCATCAGCATTTAGTTTATTCAATATGGTTCGGATACTGAGTGATGGTCGATCGTACAGAAAGTGCTCTATTTCAAAAAGTTCGTGAGGCAAACGATCCTTGTCCTTCAGAGCTGTTTGCAGAGGTTCAACTGTTGAGTCCGTGAAACCAATATCAAGAATGGATGCGGAGACCTTGCTCACATTTTTTAAAGTTATAGTAAACTGCTTCACTTCACCTTCAAGAAGCATGATCCAGTCTTTATAAGGTGAATCAATGGACGACATTAGCAACGGCTGGACATTTATACTCGTCAACCTTGGCACGTCATCAAGATTTCTAACTTGCTCATCCTGTAATTTTGAAGTGCTTATGCAGGTCAGTCCTATACATTTCAACCGACTGACAGGTTGCCGCGGGGTAGTTGTTACTCTAGGGAGAAAAAACGTCTTTATAGCACAAGAGGAAATTTGGACTTTACAACCAATAATTTCGGCATCACCTATTCCATGGGCAGTTGCCGTTATGGTCACGGTTTGTTGTCCATTCGCTGGCAGTACAACATTCCTTAAATCCCCCAACAATGTGACATTACCTCTAGTTCTGAAGATAGAGAAAGTTAGCTGCATACAATAGCTTAATTGTACTTCATGAATACTAACACAATCTGTATGGACTCAATTTCAACATCATAAGAGCAAGGGTTCTGAAGTGACACTAGTACTTCAGTTGCTTCTCCCTCGATTAGAAGATGCTAAAAGAACTTCTTAGAGGATGGACATACAACCAGGCAAACAGTACATCGGGAAAAATGGCTCACCTGAACGGCCCCGTTCGATAATTTTGAGAATGCATTGTGAATAAAGACATCGCCGTCTTCCCCATTCGACAGCTGCTCATCATTTGATAAAGCAATGGCAGTTTCCCTTTCCGTTCTGTTTAGAAACAAATCTCATAGTAAGCATACCGATAGGCGTTCGGAATCAAATTATACCTTTTCACTCACTCCAAAATGGTAATACTTTTGACTAGATCTTTCATCCAAAATCTTGCTGTGGCATGCACTCCCTGTACGGCGGAAGAGCTGACAGCTCTGGACAAATTCATTACTAAAACCAGTTCGTTTCGCCGATCAAGGTACTGATGACAGTTATTAAGAAGGAGGCTAGTAAACTGAACTAGAGATGCAAACATCTGATTAGCTTCGCAGTATTGAATACAGGTCTGCAATGCTCCGATTTTGACCGATTGCCACCCAATATCCGGCAAATTATAGTCAGCGACAGCGTATGGTTTGCAAATGCAGGACAATAGATTCATAACGCCATCATCTGTCATGGCGGCGTATTGTGATATACCAAATGATATTGTTGGATGAACTCCGCTTTCGGCTGCGTTCATGACACGAGCCTGAATTATCCTGGGTATTATTGCCTTCATCGTTTCTCGCAACATAAAGGCTTGCTTCCTTTCCATTTTCAGTCTTTTATAGATTGAAGCCATGACGGTCAAAACGCTGCAACGGTCAAAGATATTGATTCTATCTAAAGCATCTAGGCGTATTCTCGCCAATAATTGCGTGATCTCGACCTTGTTCTGTGGCGATGATGCGGATTGCTTCGACAGTTCCGAAGCGACAAAAGAAGGAATCTTAGATTCAGATGCACTGTTGTCCCACCCGCCCTTTAAAGACAGTTTTGTAAAAAAAGTAGCAAATTTAAGGATCGTTTCAGTTACAATCATAGGAGGCGCACTTTCGCCTCTAATACTTAACGATTTTTCGTACAAGGTCAAGCAGTTGTCCATAATCACTTTGAGAGTATCAATAGACAGCTGATTTCCATCTGCCTTCTTTTTCATTTTTCTCTTCACCTCATCTTTACCCCTACCGTGCTCTTCTGTCATTTGGAGAATGGCGGCAGGTATCTGCTTCGTCAGTATCAAAGCAATTATTAATCAATATAAAGAAAATGTTTATCTTACGTGGAAAGGAACCTGAAGTGAGGACAATAAAAGCAACGATACGCCTATTCCCTCAAGAGCAGAACCCTGCCAGACGTAATCATCGAGGGCGCGAAGTTCCGTATATGCTTCCACATACTGATGCAATGCATCAGAAGAGTGTCCAGCTAGCAAATATAAGTCGGCGGAAAGTTTTGTCATCCTAGCTTTAGTACGCCGCTTTGTAGTGTCTCTCATGGACAAAGTAGAAAGATTTCTCCTGTGAGTATTCGATTTGTCGGCTTCTTTAGGCACAGACCTAAAGCCTGCCTTGACACTTGAGTCAGAATCAGAAGCGGAACCGAGTTCCAAGTCTTCCGTCACTCTGCTACCCAAAGGAGATAAGATAGAATCCGATGACTTGATAGAATTTAGCTTTAGATAGAAGTTAGCATGACGAAATCGCTATTGTCTTTTCCTTTTAGGCTTCAAGCTTACCAATGAAGGGAACTCAATAAGGACTTGAGAGGTCAAATCACACATGGCTGTATAAACTCCAGTAGTATTTGACACCCGGCGAGGTGGTACAACAAGCAAGTCCGAGAATTTTGAGTCTAAGTCATTTAAAGGGCAATTGAACACCACACATTTGTGCATCAACGCTCCTGGATACCTCTCTCGGAGGCCCTTCACGGTCGCAGCCATATCATCCAAGCTATCGTCAGAAGAATAATCTGCCACACCAAGAACCTAATAAGACACTTAGTAAATGGCTAGGAATTAAATCAATAAATGCAAATAAGACATACAATTAGACATCGACGATGGATTTGGAATCCCTCCAGGTATTCGTGGTACCTGTCATCGTATAGCAATAGATTGTAACTAACATGCCCAGCAGGAAATTTTTGAGGGTTGAATAACGCTGAGACTTTGGTCAACTGAGCTGTCATAAAATATACGTAATACAGTACTCACCTCTATCGTGTTGCGAATTTGGAGTGACGTCCCCTAAGCGAACATCTGCAGCCTTGCGAAGCCTATCCACCGAATCCTTAAATACCGATTTTTTTATTTTGCCGACAGGACATACTAGCGCTCGAATCCTCGAGGAGTCAAAAAGCGAGAAACGGACCAATTCTGTCATGACGATTTCAACAATTTGTATTCAAAATCCTTTCCTTATGATAGGTCCTCACGTGAACATTCTGTTCGCCCGAGGAATCAAAGCACACTTTGTTCCAGTTGCCTCGTTAAGTAAATTTGCCCTCAACTACCTGGATAATAAGGATCACGATGGCCCCGGAACTAAGTCGAGAATGTGTTCTGGGAGTTCTCCCGCCTGGCTGGGAATAGTGGACAATAAGCAAGGAAATCGCAGTGAGAGGAAGCTGGCAAACTAAACAAGACCCTTTCTCGACGCCACTGAAAGTAGCTAATCATATGGAAGATATCTCGGCAGTGAGAAATGGTCTGTTAGCTTTGAAGGCTTCCAATGCCCAGAGTATATCCGTGAATCATCGAGCGTGAGTGATCTTTAGGTGTTTGGGACACCTCGCCACAAATAGCTGATGATCTTCGAACAGTCTCATTACCAGGACTTTATCCAAATATCCCGTTGAGTTTGCCCTTTTTAGAGAGATAATACAGAATGCTGCGGATGCAGGAGCAGAAAAAATCGAGATATCTTTCGAGACGGACCGAGAAATCTCTTCAGAGACTCTTATGTAGGGACTGTTTTCTACTCAATGATATATTAAGCGAGAAGTACGTACTGACAACATTCGCAGAGATATCCATAAATCATCCGTTAAGCGATTAACTATCAAGAATAATGGTGTTGCTTTTCGCCCAGAAGATTGGTCTCGACTAATTGAAATTGCAAAGGGCAACCCGGATGAAACCAAGATCGGTGCTTTTGGAGTCGGATTTTACTCGGTATTCTCCGTCACTGATACTCCTCTTGTACTTTCTGGAAAGTCGGCAATGTCATTTTTCTTTGCAGGTGATCAATTAAACTATTCAAAAATTGAATTAGACCGTCCCAGAACTTGGACAACCTTAGACCTTCCTTATAAAACAAGACAATCTCTTCCAGATCTAAGTGCATTTACAGGATTTCTGGCTCAAAGTGTTATATTCTTGAACATTTCTTCCCTCACGCTGAGCGTTGACTCAGTGAGACTGTTCTCCTTGCAAAAGATAAGCTCGAGTCCGTCTAGCGTTGCTATACCCAAAGATATCGATCTTTACTCATCTGATCGTTCAATGAACATTGGAATGTTGAGTATGCAGTCTATACAGCTGGATATAAAGTATCTCAAAATTACGGAACTCGATAAATCAAGCGAGAGATCGAATCTCTTCTCGAAAGGAGTCAAATTCTTTCAGAGCATCATAGCAACTGAAAACGAACCTTCTTTGGAAATATCAACCTCATTATTCTTACGATTTTTTACCTCTTCCATTGATGTTCGAACTGATCGTTCTTTTGCAAAGAGTATCTACGAAACTGTCATGAAACCACCCCCAAAGAAAGCCACCATAACCATCGTAGCACTCAATCGAGATGAAGCGAGTCTTTCAAAAATGGAATCTGCTATAGCATCCCGTGTCTTACCCCAAGTTTACTCGGATGCCCGGATATTCATAGGATTTGCCACCAAGCAATCACCAGGGTTGAACTCTCATTTTTCAATTCCCCAAGCAATTCCGACCATGGAACGTGCAGCCTTAGATATGGCTAATGCATATGTTAAAACTTGGAACGCCTCTTTGTTGCAAATGGCTGGCATAACTTGTCGCGCCGTTTTCGGTCTAGAAATGCGGGAGCTTTCAATTAGACATAAAGGAAATGAATCCGAACTTATTGAAAGTGTATTATATCTGATGCGCCGGTTTGATTTCCAATCCTCAGCTCCAGATCGGCAAGTGGCTGAGCTTATCTCCATGGGGTTTTGGTTTTCTGCGCAGTCTTTGCCGATTCTTACTATCAAGGGTATAGTGCCTTCTTCGCAGGCAAGACTTGCAAATTCGGCCAATTTTGCTGATACTATCCCCTTCGTATCTGAAAAAATATTGAACAATTGTCCGAAATTTGTTGAAACGGCAAAGTCACTGGGCTTCTTGGCCACTGTCAGTATAGAAGACATCAAGTCAGATCTAGATGCACACCCATGCTCCCCCCAAAAATTCTCCGATTTTCTTCACTGGGCATTTCTTAATGTTGGGAATGGCAATATGACTTGGAAAGAAGTCTGTTCATTATGTAAAGCTGTCACCATCGATGCACACAATAAAGAAATCGTGCGCTTGAAAAATATTAATTTCTTTCCAGGTAATATGATGAAAGATTATGACATTCCCGTTCCGCGGGACTGTCTTCCAAGATCTCTCGAGAAGCTGATTTTGGATCTTGACTTGGCGAAAATGTGAGTGTGTGCACTGCATATCTCTATAATCCCTCTCTGACTCTTGTTTTTTTTTTATAGAGAACTAAAGCCTCTAGAACCTTTGGAACTGATTCGTTTCCTATTGCAGGCGCAAATTATCGGGTCACCGGTAACACAGGGCAATGTTTCCGACACTGCACTTTCTTCAGAGGTATTGAAGTGCTTGGCCCATAGTTTTTTCATGTGCACTGCTGAAGTAAAAGCAGCCATCATTCGCGAACTGCGTTATAAGCCAGTGATACCAACTGATCATGGAATGAAATCGCCAGTCGACTCATATTTACGGCCGGTAAAGCTTTTTCCTGAAGTTCCGTCTGTAAGAGGTCTCGATGATCCTCTGACTCTGGATTTCATTGTTCAACTAGGAGTACGAAAGACTATCGAGTTGCAATATATTTTTGAACGCTTAGATGCCGCAGATGAGAAAAGCCGGTGGTCTTGGCTTGATCTGGTCGATTATTTAGCGGATCAGGTGTCTGACATGAAAAGAGAAGATTTTTCTCTTCTTTCCCGGGTCAGAATTTTTGAATCCTCCAAGGATGAGCAGCTTCATAAGATATCTTCTCTGTACCAACCCTCAACCGAATTGCTCCCACTCGAGCTCCCATTGTTAAAGTATACAGGACAGTGGCAACCGTCCTCTAAACGTGCTGCCCTCTTATATCGCATAGGTTTAAGGAAATATCCATCCCCCAGCACTTTGGTGCGTATAGCGGTAGATACCAAATCGGACAGTCTACGTGACAAAGTTTTACGATACTTTATTGAGTTTTACGATAAGAACGGATATTCCTTGAATGATGATGAACTAGTAAATGCGCGCTTTCTACCGACCGACAATCCTAAAAACTTGGCATTACCTCTTAGTGCTCCCCACTCATGTTACAGCGACCCAAAAGCAAAGTACCTTGGCTTACCGGTTTTACGAGACGACTTTCGTCTTGAAGGCTGGAAATTCGGCGTTCGGGATCACCCCCCTGCTTCTGTGATACTCGAAGTGCTCAAATCTTTGCAAAGCGAAAAGACGCAGGATGCTCCTTTAATGTTTAGCTACCTTGCAAGTAGAATTTCTGAATTCTCGAGTTCTGATCTTCATGCTATCGGTAGGATGCCAATAGTGCCTGTCAAGAAGAGAGATTCTGTTTTTCACCAGTCGCCGAATCGCGTGTTCATAGAATCTGACGAAGATGGGGCGGATCCAATCTTTCATGCTTTTTTTGACTATGTTAGCATGGAGCAATCTGCAGCATCTTTTCTGCGTAGCTGTGGAGCCAGAGATTCGCCTACTAAAGCTGATATTGGTTACCTTCTTGCCGAAAGAGCGGATTCTGTTTACAAATCAGTTCATGGAGGGAAAGAGTATGAGGTCTTGCTGGTAGCTCTCAACTCGGGGTGGTCGCAAGTTTCCAGCGACAAAAGACTAGTGTCTTTACTGCAGCAACGCCCAGTTCTTGTCGGTCTAACTTCTCAATCGGACATGGGACAAGAAAAAGATCGGGACAAAAAAGGTAGAAAGCTTGTATCTGCAAAAGATGTCCTTATTGTTGATGATGTCGTCATCAATAATGTCTTTTCTGATGTCATTTGTGCGTGTCCTCAAATATCTGAGTTGGAGACTTTCTATCGAAGGCTCGGTGTGCGTCAGTTATCTCAGGTGGTAGAAGAACGAGTAGAAATTGGAAATCCAGTCTCCTATAATGGTAAAGACCTTGAGGCATTACGGAGAGTCATCCTTGAAAGATTATTGCTGTTTCTCAAAAGTTCCAACCGCCATCAGAGCCGATCTTTTGAAACTTTGGAAAAGAATTTGTCAATTCGAATGGTAGCTACAATTCGAATTGTTCGAAGTCTGAACTGGAAA
The DNA here is from genome assembly GCA_030574495.1 of Trigonopsis cantarellii. Lineage (NCBI taxonomy): Eukaryota > Fungi > Ascomycota > Trigonopsidomycetes > Trigonopsidales > Trigonopsidaceae > Trigonopsis > Trigonopsis cantarellii. Next base: position 24,301 of record JAJMFB010000051.1, read on the forward strand.
CTGCACAGTTTAAGCCCAAGGAAAGATCTCACTACTGCTCATATGGTTGATAACATTTTATACTTAGTCCCATCTCATGATTTTTTTGATGTGTCATTGTCTCTGGTCAAGACTGTCCTTGTCAATCCGGATCCTGATAGTGCCACTATTTTGTTTTCTCTCCTGACGTCGAATCTAGAAAGCCTTATGAGACGAGGTTACAATGTGAAGAAAATATTGGAATCTTATGAACGGAAGAAAGATCCCCAATGGAAGCAAATGAAGGTTCAGCCAGACGTTCGGAATGGTGAAGAGCAGAAGTCAGTGGTCAATACTAGCGCTCTCGAAGGTCCAAATTTACTGGAAAAAGGAGGGGATGTCCCAGGGGCTTTTCCGATCAAACTGGAGAGGAATATCCGTCATCCTTCGATGATTGTAGAATCGGAGTCTGAACGAAGTTTGGAAACGACAGCATCGCCTAAAGATATAGGAGAGGTCGAGTCCAGTGTACTAGGAAAGTGGCGCTCTTTTGTCAAATCTTTTGGCAACGGTGGGGAGCAGGGTGAAACGAGCGGTGCAGTTGTCCGAACTACCAAAAATGCACGCCGTGAGGAAACTGATATCCGAGATGCTACACCGATGTCGATGTCAGCTCTGACAAAAGCGCTTGACGCTGGTGTTAAACGATTGCAACCATTCCAGCGGGATGCTGTCTCCACGTCGTCTCGAAAAGTTATCCATTCACAGGGGTCAGATCAATTGCGTCATACATGCGATATATCTGTTGGTCAGAACTTGAAAATATTTGCGCCTTCGAAAGCCGGTGTCAATATATTTTTGGATCCTTCGCAGCCACCATTGAGTTCAAACCAGATGTTGAAAGCAGAAGCGTTTTCTTTGGTTCTATTGACGTTGGCGCAAGTCTTCAAGTGTGATTCGAAAACTTTACAAATATATTACAAAGCAGAATCTTTGTCGGTGGCCTTCAACTTGGGTGGAAGTTTGTTCTTTAACTTCTTCTATTTCGATGACCGTGTTCATGAAACAAAGGCCCTATGTTATTGGTTTCCAATATTTGCTCACGAACTTGCTCATAACTTGGAATCTGACCATGGTCAAGCTCACAGTTTTTATTCAGAATCTTATTGCCAGCTTTATATGTTGCCATTGATTAATTGTGTAAATGACATTATGGCAAAGAGGTAATAAATAAAGGGAAAAAAAAAAAAAAAAAGAAGACAAACATGAGGTGACATGCAGCATTTTTTTCATGGAGTTTCGGATTTTGGTTTTTCTCCTTCAAAGGTATGCATTTTAAACCTTTGAGAAGGGTGGACATCTTTTTGTATTTACGGAAGAGAGCAGTTTTGCGAATCTTAAAACCAGTAGTTAAAACTAAATCTTGAAGTTGAGCTTTTTTCATACTTGCATGTGTAAACTATTTTCGCGGTTTTGTCAAGGTTTTATCTTTTTTTTTTTTTCACTCATACGACATGCCAGCTATGGCATTGAAAGTATATGATATATCAGGGCATGAAAATCTGTAGAGGAATGAATAGGTTGATAAATTGTCCTGTCAACAAATCTATCATCAAAGATATATATTATTATATACCAACAGAAAAGAGGGAAAAATGTGAAAAGAAAACAACTGCGCCGAGAGTTAAAAGTCATTAGAAAACATTTGGCCTTATGTCACTTGCTTCATTGATCCATGTCATCTTCAAGTTGCTCTTGTTTGACTACGACTGCTGGGGTATTGTTGACAATTGCTTTTTCCAAACTAATTTGAAATCGGTTTAGTGTTGCTTTTGGCATCGCTTCCTTGACATTATTGCGCTCCAGTAGTTCTTTTGCCATTTCATTAGCAACCATCATCTTTTCCAGATCAATGTGGTCACTTTCAGGCTTGGTTGGAATGTACAATTTGGACAACAAACTGCAGTAAATTTTCTTCTGGCCTCTGTCTGTAGCTCGGTGGATTGCTTTCAATAATTCGATGCCAAAATATATATGAGCCATGGGATCGCGATCAATGGTTGCTTCCTGATCCCCTTCTTGCATAGTAGGCACAATTCGAGGATCGATCCACTCAATTATCTGACTGCCAATGCGTACCGGAGACAGTGTTTGTTCTTCATCATCATATTCATCATAGTACTGTACGAGTGACTTCAAGGCACTAACTCCAACCTGTTGCATCAAGCGTTGATTTTCCACAGATGCATAGCACATTAATGGTATACCCACGCTAAGAATCTGTCTCAGCCGAGTGTTAGATGATGTATCCGGATGGAAGTAGGCAATGATGAGGGTTTTGAGGAGCTGTGCATCATTCAATACTCCAATAGCAATCAGCTTGCAGATTGCCTCTGCTGAGGTGGCCTGGACTTTGAGTGAATCCTCTGTTCTCAGCGCCTTGTGAAATAACTGAACCATGCTTGTCGTGTCCACGGTTCCTGGCCCTTCAAGTACAGATTTTCCATGTATTGCCAAGATATCTGCAATTACCTTTAGCGCCTGAAGCTGTAAAGCTTCATGGCCTTTGGCATAACAATGGCCAAAAAGCATGAGATTCTCAGTAGCAAGATCTTGATCCAATAGACAACACAATCCCAAACATTCCAACCCCTTCTCCCGTATGACTGACTCATGACTTCTTACTGCAGGGATAATCATATTGTTGAGCATGGAAACTAGGTTTGCGTCGCGTTGAAGCTGCTCAGATGTAATTTTCAAGACTTCAAAAACCAAGTCCAGACATCGAAGTCCCATCAATGTGGAGTAACGTGCAAGGTCCTCTTCTGAACTATCGGTGGTGTTTTGACTCTGTTCTGAAGCATCTTCAATAAGATCTTGGATATCTGCAATGATTTCTGCCAGCATCTTGACAAGATTACCCTCGCTCGCGCACGTTTTGGAAAGGACTTCAACCATCTCTCCAACTAGTGAGGATGGTATATACGTGCACGAGAGCCTCGATCGCAAAACATGAACCATGTTTCGTCTTCCCACTTCATCCCCGTAGTCCATCCTCCGCGCAATCAATAACAACTGCTGCACAATAAAGCATCCCTCGGCATTCTTTGTTTTTGGTCCATTTGCCATTTGTTCAATGTATCCATCAATGTAATAGGATAGTTGACTTATGTCTGGCATGGTGTCTCTGATCGATTGTTCCCTTTGAGGAGTGCTATGGCGAAAGTCATTGAAAGAACGAGCTAAAAACGCTGATTCCACAGTAAGGCATTCCCAAAAGTTTGATGCAAAATCAATTTTACTAACTGCATCAGGGCGACACTCAAAAAATGTACTCATTACTGTTCCTGCAATGCCACTATTCATCACATCGATTCTCTCAAGTAGTTCGAGAATATTGTTGTCCACAGTACTGATCCATCCTAGGCTTACCATTTTGGCTGCTGCATGTCGGACAGAAGGGTCTCTGTCTCGCAAACCCCAGTCAAGCAGTTTGGTCCTCATATTTATAGGCAGAATTCTGAAGTCACCCACTTGCTTCATAATTCGGGTGTAGACAGATCTTCGATTAAGTGGTGCGACATCTCGGGCTCGCTCCAAAAGATAAGGAAGTGTCTGGGAGGACTGGGTTAGATTGAACATGGCTGCTCGGCGGACTTCACTACTGGGGTCGTTCCTTAACACATCCACCAGTTGTGCAACTGAGTCTTGATCCTCATCATCCTCTTGGCCTTCTATGCCAGAAACATCCTCGTCCCCCTGTAGTCTAGATAGAGCGAGGGTAGCTTGCACCCGAATGGAGGCTTCTTTATCTTTAAGCCTTGCTGACAGGTTCGTCTTGAGGAGCTGATACAGTTCATCATCGATTTCCTCTAATCCATTTATGAGCACAGAAATAAGCTGGCATACCCGGAATCGTACAACTTTGTGCTTGGACTGTATACCTTGTAGTAAATTGCGTACTATAAAATCCGAGAACCTAGAATATGGAGTCTCTTCATCATCGTCTTCATCATCATGATCCTCTTTGGCAATCCTACCATGCTGCAATCGGAAATATACGAAAAACGCGTCGCAAAACTGGACCGCTCGATCGCCACATAGCTCTCCCTTTTTTACGGGTAGGATCGCGTTCAAAGTCCTTAGAAAACAGTGAGAAAACAAATCTTCACCGTAATCTTGCTGAACTTTAAGTAAAAGAACGACAAGCTTCCGATGAGAGGATACTGACTTTTGAGCATCCTGAAAAATAGAGCACAGCTTAATGAGACACTCGGGAGGCGATGTAGTGGTAGCCATGGAAAGCGAGTCAGCTTGCAGTCTTTCGGTGCTGCGATGATGATTGTTTACGCTTCTTGTTGATGTGGTTGGGACTATTCAGTAGTTGATTTCCGCGTTTGGAAGTCTGCGGTTGCTAAGCGCAACCAAAAAATGGCCAATAATGGTACTGGCAAAAGGAACACAACCATGTTCTTGGATGGGTGATTCAAGACCTTTAGTCTCCTAACACAATGAATAGCATCGCCATGATACGGTCAGCAATTCGACGAGTATCTCCCATACGTACTGTCCATTCTGTACGAAATCATACTACAAGCTCATTTAAAGGATTAATCACCGAGGAAGTCGACGAGGCTAATTCAAGCAGTCATACGTCAGTTGAAGTCAACAATGAAATCCGTTCTAAACAGGCGCCGAATCGGGTGGAGACATGGTCTGCTAGTCAGATGCCCCGGTCAGAAGGCATGTCTGGCCCACGGTTTGAGCAAATTGATTTTACAGTCCAGCCACGTCCTTTGGCTGCCATTGATCTAATTGCAAAGCAGCCAGTACGTTATGTTCCAGGAAAGAAGGCTGTCTGCGATGGCGGCAACGGCGCGCAAGGTCACCCAAAAATCTATATAAATGTTGACAAGCCGGGGTCTCATCAATGTCTTTATTGCGGTCTCAGGTATGCAAAGGCAGCTGACGGGCACTGAATTAGCCGTAAGACCCTTTAATGGATCATCTCTTTCTTTTGTGTTTTTTTTTTTTGTGTGTGTGTACAGTCAAGGAATGCAATAATATATTATTTCAGACGAGTCATAAATACTTGAGCGCGTTTTTGTACCTATTACACTTATAGCTTAGGCTCGCTGTCCATGTATAAAGCAAGATCTTGTATAGGATATGGAGCACGGGATAGGGCAAGCTGGGACTTGAAACGTACGATATCTGGTTCCAGTGTGTCTTTATGGTCTGGGACAGGAGCTTGCTTGCTGCAGAAATCCTCCACAAAGCTCTGAATAGCCTTTGAGACCTTTGCGGGATCACTGTTGCTCAGAGTAGACGATACATCATGGACTAACCCGGTTCCGTCTCCAAGGTTGTCCTTGTATTTCGCTTCCCAGGTTTCAATAAGTTGGGGGTTGTCGACTTCGACTCCCTCTATGGACAAATAAGTAGACAACTCTTTGCCAAATGCAATCGGTTCAGGAATCACTTGCTTCATTGCGGTGAGATGGATCACAAGCAAAGCTCGTACCTCGGAACGAGGGTCGATATGCTTTGCATAGAACATCTTGAGATCGTCAACTGTAAGTTGCTCTATTTCGTCAACAGTTTTCTCATGGCGTAGGAAATCATAGTAGCCACCCTGAATATGCATCCAGTAACGCTGGTGCTCCTCTGAAAGATTCTTTCTCTTCTCGAGAAGGCGCTGAATAATACTATTCTTCTGCTCCCTCAGTCTCTCTGGGGTGATTTCACCAACGTATTCCCCAAATTTGAGCAAAAACTTCTCGATTCGAGAAACCAAGTAGTCGGTAGATCGTTCGCTCTGTATCAATAACCGGTATCCAGCCGATGTTCGAGTAAATCGAGGACCACTAAAAACAACGTATCCGAGTTGCTCTTTAGTTCGAAGCTGATCAAAAGCACGATCGTGGCCAAAGTCTGATAAGAGCTCCAAGATTGCTCGCTGTTTTGCATCATCTATTGGGCACACTTCCAAGTAATAATCAACACAGTTGTTTACATTGCTAGGGTCGGGAATCTCCTGCTCAAAATCAATCCTCCTTCCACTTGGCAAAGTGAAAGATCGAAATCGGACTTTCTGTGTAGGAAGAAGAGGTCGCGCAGGAAGGATCTCTTCGACGACTTGGGACAGTCGCAGAGCCTCATCCCGAGAGATGTTTCCATCCACCAGGATTTCCAGCTCAAGCTGAGAAAAGAGCAGTTTGATGTAACTTTTGACATCCTCCAAATTGGAAGCCTCCAGTTCGGTCAGTTTCTCTTCCATAGTCCAAGCATGCTCATTGACTAAGTTGGCAACAACCACTACCATTTGGTTGTAGGGCATGTGGAATCCAAAGTTCTTATAATAAAGGGCCAGTTTCTCCTTCACGGGGACATATCGGACTGGATCTATTTCTAAATTGCGCATGCGAATCAGAATCTCTTCAAGGAATAGACTGAGCTTCTCATTGTATCCCGACACAATAAGGTTCACCCCATTTCGCGAGGCGGACAAATTAAATAAAAGACCGGCCATTTCAGGATTGTAAGCAAATTCACCAAGCTGGTCCCGGACCAGATCGACAAAAAGGGTCGTCAAGACTGAAGATTTTGGAGTCATATGGCTGAAAGGGTTTCTTAGGTTAATGGCAATATTGCCGCGGGGCACCCAAAAGGTGTCATCCTTTTTATGCCAGAGTTTAACCTGTTCGGTATTCTTTATAAGCGTTGGTCTTTTGAGTGGTGTTTTCACATCCAGCTTGTCAACGTCGAAATTTCGCGCAATAAACAAATTGTGATTTGGAAGAGCGAAGTCAGGATTTGCACTAGGATTTTCGAGAGCTGCAATGAAATCAGGATCCAGATCAGTTAACTTGTATTCGGTACCATACCATTTTTCCTTTTGATCCCAGTCGCCAGGGTATGACTGCGATACCAAGGTGATCCTGGAATTTGTGACATTAAAGTAATCTTTAAGTTTACGGATTCCTTGTGGATCGTATTCCCTGATTATTGAGTTGGCATTCAAGATCCAGTCAGGAGGATATCCTTTTTGCATTGAACTAGCTAGTCGCGAGGTAGTGTCTGAGACGGAGCGCTTGGACTGAAACTTGAAATTCATGCGGCCAATATCTCGTAACTCATTAAAGATATACTCTTGAGGCTCTTGACTTTTCAACATGCCGATATATTGAAATATGGCTTTTGCCACATCCCGGTAGACAGCAAGGCCATTCTGAGTGAGATCGACGCTAATGCTAAACGTGTCTGTGCCTTCTGCCACATTTGAAGAACCTGCAGTAATCCCATTAGCCCAGCCTTTAGTCTTGAGGTAGGAGAGGAGTGAATGCTCTCCCTCGTGGCCAATTAAATGAGAATAGTAAGAAGAGGGTTGGGTAGTAAAGTTCTTGGTCTGGTCCGGCAAGACAAAGTTGATGTCGAGAAGCTTCGTATCCATAACGGGCTTTGCATATATGATTTTGCTCAAGTACTCGGGAGTATAGGGAGGTTGGTCGAATTTTGGAGGAGACGCATCAGAGTTGGGGACGGCAGAAAACTTGTCAACCACCAGATCTTGTAATTGGTCTAGAGTTTCGCGCCCGACGAGGCAAAGCTTCATAAGATTGGCGGAATAGTACTTTCTGTGGAAATCCAGTAATCTATTGCGGACATCAACACCTTCGGAAGCGGGAATAGTTTGTAGAGTAACGAGATTGCCGGTACTGAAGCTTGAATAGGGGTGAGCAGGATTCGACAAAGATTTATCTAGTTGGTAAAGCCGCCAGTTATCCGCTTGTAAGTTTTTTTTGTTTTCTGAATCGACAGCGAGAATTTCTCTATCTTTGCATGACTCAAGGAACAGAGGGGAGATGAAAAATTGAGCAAATCTATCGAGAGCGCCCTCAAGAGAACCGTGTCCCACGTTGAAAAAGTAATTTGTATCCTTTGAAGAAGTATATGCATTTGAAGAACCAGCATTCCGGGCGAGATACTGACTGTACTCTGCTTCATCGGGGTATTTCTTGGTGCCCATAAACAGGAGATGCTCACAGAAGTGCGCGAGACCAGGAAGGTCTCCATCAGCAAAGCTACCGACATGAACATCGAGGGCAGCGGCAGCCTTATCAGTTTCTTTGTCGTGGATTAGAAGAGCTTCGAGACCATTCTGAAGACGTATGTATCGATAATCTCGGTCATCCACAAGCGGTTTCTCAATCTCTGAGCTGAGGACTTGGGCCCGGCCCAGCGAAGAAGAGGAAGTAGAAAAAGCCATTCTCTGAAAAGGCAAGAAGTTTGAAGGGAGCTGAAATCTCTGAATGGACCCTAGCCTGCTGGTTGGAGAATGAGAAGCGAATAATAAACACCGTGGGACTCTCAGAAGCAAAACCAGATCTGTCCACCAAGGTTGTCCTCCGATGCGCATCCGTATGAAATCAGGGGATCAGGGTAAATGGATCCGCTATGAAACAGATATATGACACGTATACTTCCCCTTCTTTTTCTGACGAGATTGTTTTTACCCTTTCCTGGACACAGCGGCGTCAGAGATCAGTCTAGATTAGATTAGATCAGATGCGATAAGATTAGATTAGATCAAACCCAAAAAGTGGGAGAAAGTCAGTTTTGTTTCCAAGGAGTCGGTCTCGGCCCATGACGGAGGCTCCTGTTGTTCATTACTACAAGTATACATCAGAAGTAGAGTAAAGTATAGTTATAGATATGTTGCGATAGTGATACAGGACTCAGCAGAGCAGATCAGATGGTGAAACACAATTTATTTCTATATTTTGTAATCAAAAACTTGTATACTATCTACCGTCCTCGACCACCTTTTTTCTCATGCTATTACTTCACATGTAGACCACTTTAATCTTATCATCATCGTCCAAACCCAAATGGAACCGAGCAGTCAACGGTGTTTCGGAACGAGGCTGCTCATGCCCGGTTGTGGCTTTGTTATCATCATCATCATCATCCAACTTTTTTCAATAGTCCGTCCGAGTTTCTCGGTCCCAAAAGGGAGAGCGGGAAGAGAAAAAAAAAAAAAAGGAGAACCTAAACTCGCTCAACCGGACGAAGGTGCCTAAAACCCGAAAACGATAACGACAATGGCAGCTGGCCAGGCCATCGAAACCAACCCTAGCCAAGGGCCTGGACCAGATTCCCGGATGCTTGTCCTTCCCGGTCCTGCTGCGTTCTCTTCTTTTAGATTGGCGAGCTTAATATCAAACATCAACAAGGCTGTCAACTCTAATGCTGTCACTGCTATTCGCACGGCTTATGTCCACTATGTCGCTTTGCGTTCCCCTGAATCGTTGGACGCCAATAATAGCGACAAGCGCAAACTGGTTGATGCACTTCTCAAGTATGATCAACCTCTGGACCTCTCTGATCCTTTGAACGCTCTTTTAGTGAATGTCATCTCCAATGATAGCGTATCAGAAACCGACGCTCATCTTGTCCGCATCATCCCTCGTCCCGGCACAATCTCTCCCTGGTCTTCCAAGGCAACCAATATATTTCAAGTGTGTGGTTTAGACTCGGTTGTTGAGCGTGTCGAGCGAGGGTTAGCTATTCTGATCTGTGTTCGTAAAGGGTTCCCCTTGGACATGTATCTCAAAGATGAGGTTGTTCTTAATCATCTACATGATAAGATGACTCAGGTAAGTGTTTTAACTTGCTTTTTCTCTCGGGTTACTTTTTCTCGGGTTACTAATATTATTTGCTGACTTTCCCCCCATCATAGCTTGTACTACAAAGAGCTCCCACCTATGGTGACTTATTCGTACATCATCCCCCCCGACCACTCGTGACTGTTGATCTCACCAAATCGCCAAAAGACAGGTTAGAAGAGGCAAACCAAAAGTTTGGCTTGGCTCTTTCCCCAGGGGAAATTCAATATCTTGTTGATGCTTTTCTCGCCTCAAATCGCAACCCTACAGACGTGGAACTTTTCATGTTTGCCCAGGTCAATTCGGAACACTGCCGTCACAAGATATTCAATGCTGATTGGAAAATCGATGGCGAGCAAAAACCCTTGAGTCTATTTAAAATGATTCGAAACACCCAGGATAAAGCTGGTGAATACACCGTCTCGGCCTATTCAGACAATGCTGCTGTACTTTCGGGTCCCCCGGCCTCTTTCTTTGCTCCTCTTTTCGATACCGGTGTTTGGAGCTTAACAGACGAAACCGTCCACTTTTTAGCCAAAGTTGAAACCCACAATCACCCTACTGCTGTATCTCCTTATCCCGGAGCTGCAACCGGTTCTGGTGGAGAAATTCGTGATGAAGGTGCCGTTGGCCGTGGTAGTAAGCCCAAGGCTGGTCTCAGTGGGTTCTCTGTCAGTGATCTTTGTATACCCGAAGGAAAACAACCCTGGGAACTTGATGTTGGCAGGCCACCTCATATCGCTTCTTCTCTAGATATTATGATTGAGGCTCCAATAGGTAGTGCATCGTTTAATAATGAATTTGGTCGTCCAGCAATTGGTGGCTACTTTAGAACCCTTACCACCTCCGTCATCAACTATGCTGGCAAGCGGGAATACAGAGGATTCCATAAGCCTATCATGTTAGCTGGTGGAGTTGGCAATGTTCGCCCTCAGTTTGCTTTAAAGAATAAAGCCATTGTCCCTGGGTCTCATCTTATTGTACTAGGGGGTCCTTCAATGCTTATTGGTTTGGGTGGTGGCGCTGCCTCAAGTGTTGCAAGTGGAGCAGGCTCAGCCGAACTCGACTTTGCCTCTGTCCAGCGAGGTAATCCAGAAATGGAACGCCGAGCACAAATGGTGATCGACGGCTGTACTGCACTCGGAGATGGAAATCCTATTCTCAGTATCCATGACGTGGGAGCAGGCGGGCTATCCAATGCTCTACCTGAACTTGTCCATGACAATGGACTTGGTGCCAAGTTTGAACTTCGAAACATCCCTAATGCAGAGCCCGGAATGTCCCCAATGGAAATATGGTGCAATGAGGCTCAAGAGCGTTACGTCTTGGCTGTATCGTCCGAAGACCTTCCTATTTTTGAAAAGATTGCCGAACGAGAACGATGCCCCTATGCAGTGGTCGGTACTGCGACGTCAGAACAGCGTCTAGTCTTAACTGATCGTCTACAAGGCACGGTACCAATTGATTTGGATATGTCGACCCTATTCAGCAAACCGCCTAAGATGAGCCGCATCGCCACGACGAAACCACTAAAGCTACCTGAGTTTGATACCTCTCTGGCTTCTTATTATAATACCAACACAAATATATTAGCAGATGCAATCGACCGGGTTCTTCACTTACCAGCTGTCGGATCCAAGTCTTTTCTCATTACTATTGGTGATCGAACTGTCACTGGTTTGGTTGCACGCGACCAAATGGTTGGACCTTGGCAAACTCCTGTGGCTGATGTCTCAGTCACGACTACTTCATACTTGGAAGGCAATACCACTGGTGAAGCTTTCTCAGTCGGAGAAAAACCAAACTTGGCAATAATATCTCCTCGGGCGTCAGCTCAAATGGCTGTTGCCGAGTCTTTACTGAATCTTGTGGCAGCAAATATTGCCAAATTACCACATGTGAAGCTGAGTGCCAACTGGATGGCTGCACCTAGCCACGAGGGGGAGGGAGCCAACTTATATGAGGCTGTGGAAGCAATTGGTCTCGAGTTATGTCCGGTGCTTGGAATAGGTATCCCAGTTGGTAAGGACTCTATGTCGATGAAGATGAAGTGGACCAATCCCAAAGCCAAGGAGCCAGTTGAAGTGACTGCCCCAGTTTCTTTGGTTGTTACTGCATTTTCTCCGGTTGAAAATGTCCATAACACTTGGACACCCACATTGGTCCGAACGTATGAGGATAGCAGGGATGACAGTCAAATTATTCTCGTCGATTTGGCTGGTGGTAAGAAGCGGCTTGGTGGGTCTGCACTCGCTCAAGTCTATGGGCAAGTTGGCAACAGTGCTCCCCAGGTGGAGAATGCGCTCCTCTTGAAGGGATTTGTGGATGCATGTCGCGAACTACACCAAGAGGATCTAGTCCTTGCCTATCATGATCGTTCAGAAGGCGGATTGTTCACAACTCTGGTTGAAATGGCTTTTGCTGGCCGTGTCGGATTAGATATAACTCTACAGCGGGAAGACGACGTTATCCCGACTTTGTTCAATGAGGAGCTGGGAGCAGTATTTCAAGTTGAAAATCACAAGGTTGAGAAGTTCTACAGTGTTTTGGCTAGCCATGGGATCCAGGATATTCGTTCGGTGGCGCTTGTACGAGGCTCCAAAGACCAACAGGTCACAATCAGCCAGGATGGTAAGATCTTATATTCAAACACACGGGCAACACTACAACAAGCGTGGACATATACTTCGTACAAGATGCAGCGGTTAAGAGATAATCCAAAGACTACTGATCAGGAGTATGCCGCTATATCGGACAACTCAGATCCTGGATTGCAATACAGGTTAAGTTTTGATATCATGGCGCCTTCCCCGTTGGACTCGAGTACTTTTAACAAACTTCCGAAAGTGGCCATTCTTCGAGAGCAGGGAGTTAATGGGCATGCCGAGATGGCATATGCATTCATGTCGGCTGGTTTCAGGCCTGTCGACGTTCACATGACGGACATTCTTTCAAATCGTGTCGACTTGAGTGATTTCACCGGTTTGGCAGCTTGCGGTGGATTTTCTTATGGAGATGTTCTGGGAGCTGGTGCTGGATGGGCGAAATCGGTTCTTTACCATCCAAAGGTGCGAGAAAAGTTTGCTACATTTTTTGTACGCAAAGATACCTTTGCTCTTGGAGTGTGTAATGGATGCCAATTCTTTTCTAGGTTAAGAGAGCTGATCCCCGGGGCTGAGCATTGGCCGTCTTTTGAACGGAATGCGAGCGAACAATATGAGGCTCGAGTGTGCATGCTGGAGGTCGTAGATGAAGCCAAGCAACCGTGTGTATTCTTTGAAGGGATGCGAGGCTCGAAACTTCCTGTGGCAGTTGCTCATGGAGAAGGAAGGGCAGTGTTTGCCTCCAAGGAGAGTAGGCACCTTTTACAAAATGGACAGGCTAATGGAGGTTGTGGCAGTCTTGTTGGGGTACGATATGTTGATAATTACGGCACGGCTACTGAGAGATATCCATTCAACCCAAATGGATCAATAGACGCCATTGCGGGAGTGAGAAGTCCGGATGGACGAGTACTGGCTATGATGCCCCACCCAGAAAGGGTTATTCTGAAGCAGGCAAATTCATATATTTCCGACGACATGAAGTCGCCTGAATGGGGGTCTTATGGGCCGTGGATAAGGATGTTTCAAAATGCTCGTCGCTGGGTATCATAGGGCAGCATATTATAAAGATTGGAGATTCCTTGATCATTTGTTCTATATGTTTTTTCAAGATTTGCCTACTACTACTATTGAGTATAGCACCTTAATCTCTTTTGATGATAATTTTGATGTATTTATAATTGGTTCAGAAAGATTTAAAAAGCCTGATAGAAAAAAATAAAAAAACAAAGCAACAAAGAGAATTGATCAACATCTCCGTTGTAAAAACATATAGTGATAATTCAGTAACATCGATGATACAAGTTGTGCGACCATGATGGGTAGCAAAGCTCTATCTATAAGTATTTTCTGATCTTTCTTGCTCGTATATATATATACAATTTGATTTCCTTTTACTAATCCTATTCTAGAGCTGCGTACTTGAGTAGATCCTCAGGGAGTTCTTGATACAACTTCTTTTGCTCTAGCCATTTTTTGCTAAACAAACGGCTAGCATACCGGTCAGCTCCGTCACACAAAAGGGTGACGACAGTGTGGCCGGGCCCTAAATGTTGAGCGACTCTTAGAGCTCCAACCACATTTAAGCACGAGGATGCTCCAAGATAAAGACCTTCCTTGTCGAGAAGTGAGTAGACCATTCGAATAGTGTCTGCATCTGGGATTTGGAAAGCTCCATCCAGGTTCTTCCAATCAGCGCCGAAATTGTCCGTTATTCTTCCCTGACCAATTCCCTCGGTGATTGATCCGCCTGACCTTTCAAGGCTCTTACCTCCGGATGTAACATAAGAATAAAGGCACGATCCGGGAGGATCGGCCAGATAGCTCTTGACTTTGCCATCAGATATATCCTTTAGATAGTGGGTGATCCCAGCAAGAGACCCTCCGGTACCGGCAGAGCAGGTGAAAGCATCAATGGTGCCTTGAGTTTGAGCCCAGATTTCAGGACCAGTGGTCTCGATATGGATCTGGCGATTGTTGAGGTTGTCAAACTGATTTGTCCACACCGCATTGGGGGCCTCGTCAGCAAAACGGCTAGCCTGATGGTTGTAATTCTGAGGATTGTCATACGCAACAGCCGGAACAGGACGAACATCTGCCCCCAGCAATTTGAGCAGACTAACTTTGGCTGGAGATTGAGTATCGGGCATGTAAATGACACACTTGTATCCCTTTGCTCTACACACATGAGCCAACCCGATTCCAGTATTGCCTGCAGTGCCTTCCACCACGGTTCCGCCCGGCTTGAGCTGCCCGTTCTTCTCAAATGCCTGAATTAATCCAATTGCCGCTCGGTCCTTGACGGATCCACCCGGGTTAGTGAACTCTGCCTTGCCATAGACGTTGCATCCTGTCTGATCCGACAGAGTCTTGAGTCGAATCAACGAAGTGTTGCCGACTGCCCCGACGAATCCTTCCACCGCACTCGGCACCGGCACAAACGATGAAGCCAACTTCTGCGCTGCCTTGAGCATAACTGTTTTCCTCTTTTTTCTAAATCAAGTGGAAGAAATTCCTCGGAATTATTTTTAACGATTAATTTCCTAAAGGAGATGTGTGTGGCACGTGACCATAAATCCAACCACTCCTCCCAAATCATTCCAGGGAAATCTTGCAACTCAGCTGTAAAAAGAGTGGGAATCCTCGAATCTGAACAAGAATGGCACTGCTTTCAGCTGGAATCGGCCATAGGCTAAGATTTCTGGGAATCAAGCACCGAACGTTTATTGTGCCTGCCTTGCGGAGTGAGTTGTGAAGAGATGGATTTGAAAATAAGACTCGACTAACAATTTGAAGAACCAAGCTCGATCAAACTTGTTGCTCCCCCAAAGCCACGGGTGTGCCGAAATGACACGCCCGAGGAGGCTATGAGGAGATTTATTGAGGGCAAAATGGACCCCGGACGGCGGAATAGACTGGATCTTCTGAGTTCCAAGAACCCAAATGGAGTGCGGGTCGGAGACATTGTCGAAATCAGCGTAAAGGATGACATATTTGCTGCTCATCAGCTGGCAGCTGAAGCAACTCTGCACGGCGGCTCCAAGACAGGCCGAAGGGCAGCAGCCGCGGCAGCCGCTGCAAAGATCTTGGAGGGACAGAAATCCCGCAAAGCCACCCCGTTAGTTGGGGTTGTGCTGTCAAGCAAACGACGGGCTCACGATTCCAATCTATTAATTCGCAATGTGACTGAAGGCACCCCAGTTGAGATTCGAATTCCTGTTTACTCTCCGCGCATCTCTGAAATTAAGGTCCTACAGCGACCAGCCAAGCGACCCCGGAAATCTAACTTGTACTATCTTCGGGATAAGAAGCACGATCCGGGCGACGTGGAGACTCGAATCCTTACAAAGTTGCACAATCAGGCCAAGCGAGCTCGCGCCGCTGCGACTTCATCCCCATCAAATAAAAATAAAATCAAAAGCAAAAGCAAAAGCAAAAACAAGAGCAAGGCACAGGCCCCTGAAAAGTAGTTGCCGTCATTGTACATATATATTATGCATTACTCTTTTTTGTTGGAAAAATAAATACACACATAAAATAAATAAATAAGAATAGTACACGAGCAAACAGTTTAGATATAGTTTGCTGCCCGTCGATTGGATGCCATGTATCGGTATCTGTTTGAAGTAGTGAACGAGCTCAGGGGACTATTGCTACTTAAGGTCGTAGAGGAGGAAGGAGATCTCGTATTGCCAGTTTCGATATTTCCTTTCAGCATTAGGGATTTGTCCCCGTCTGGAGTTGCTGCTGCTATTGCCCGCTGCTGCTGGAAGGAGGAGGGCGTGGGACTACTAATAAGCGCTAAAGTCGTGTCATATCCAGTTTCAGTCACATTGGTAGGAGACGGGACTCCCTTGACCATAGGGGAGACCCGTGGCCGTGGCCGAGTCTGAGGAGACGTCTTGGCATACCTTGGGGGGGTAATTGCGGTTGGATGCTTACCACCACCTACTTGTGGAGCATTTCTCTCAGCGGATTTTGGGCTCGGATCAAGACGAAGTCCCAGAAGCCGTCGCTGGGTTGGGGTCAAGGACTCACGAATCTCAGTCTCCTTGACAAGCATCTCATCATCTCCATCCTGAAGAGTGCTTTGTACTGCCCACAAAAGCCGAATCAAGGCGTCGCAGATATTGATTAGTAAAACCCATTGGAAACCCTTGTTGACATAATTTATAGCCTTCCATTCGCTGCCAGTGCTGGGAGGTCCAAATATAGCCGAGACCAGTTCGCGCAATGCATCCGAGACTAGACTAATTTGACTGAGCCATACGTAGACACTGTAGGCAAGTCCATTCATAAACACTCGCCATAGGGCATATTGTGGGGATCCACGGCGTTGGCGAGCTTTCTGGAGCCCCTGAAGCGCTGGATGACTCCATGAGCCCGTTGGAAGCTGCTGTTGCTGGGGGGTAGTAGATTTATGACTATTGGCATTTCCTCGGGCATTTGTTGACGACGATGAGGATGGTGATGATGTACAAGAAAGAGCAGCGTTGGGTGGAGTCACCAACAGCCCGTTTCGGGTACTAGAATAAGGAGAATACGCTTGTTGTTGGGGCCTCACGTCCAGGTCTCTTTTGTTGTCTGATGATCCGGGGGTTCTTGGAGACCCACCACCACTGAAACTGGTCCGAGACGTGTAAAGAGATCGGGCAAACACTGAGTTGCTGAACGGTGGCGGAGTGGATTCATTGCTGGCCTTTGTTGACATGTCGTATAATTATTCCTTTTTTTCCTCTTATTTATCTTTTTTGCTCTCCATCTGGTTCTGTTGGTGTTGTGATTCTCGTGATAGAAAGGTGCAACCCAGTGGTGCCCATATTAGATAGGTAGCAGTTACTCAAAATACTGTATCAGAACTCGGACCCGACTTAGATATTACGATTATACAAATGAACAGTAGAAGAATTGTGAAATTATCTAAACGTACAATACTCGATGACCCAAGTCAAATATATATATACATATCCATCAGGTCGCAAGAGATCTAAAATCCAGCTCGCGGTACTTTTCGCCGTTTCGGTGTCCTCCTCGTCGTACTACTAGTCCGCCGACCTCCATACGGCCCTGGCTCGATTTGACTCATAGTCACCTGTCGAGATATTGGCTGGCTGCTTGAAATTTGTTCTTCTTCCATCTGACTACTGTCGTTGTCTAGACCGCTCTGTCGAATCCTCACAGACGGGAGAGTGTAGTCCTGCTGCTGACTCAAGGCCATCATAATTCTCTGTGATGACTGTCCATAGTTTTCAAGTTCGCCACCAGCAGGCAATTCGCCTTCCGTGGGTTGACGGCCGAGTTCATGCCATTCATATATATCTAGACTTTCATGATCCGCCTCCACTTTCCAGTCATCCATTAGCATGTCAATTCCAGCGTTCGATTCTCTCAGCTCTTTCTCCTCTTCACGCTGTTTTTGTCCCTTGACATCATCAACAGTCTCCCCTTCGGGTAATGAACAAGACGCCAAAACGTCCGAAACAATGAAATCAGCCAATTTCTTATCTGTACTCTTGCCAGCCTCGGACACTGACCACCATTTGCAAAGCTCTCGGTACAAAGATGCCCCTAAGGCTTTCAAAGAATCTTGTTGGTCTGATTCTGTTGATCTGCCCTCACAACTAGATAACATTCCAAGCCACCTCTCCAACTGGTCCACCGTCAAGTTTGCACGCACCATTGCAAGGGGGCTTTCTACCGTAGAGCGCTCGGGAGGTTTTATGGCAGTAGGCACGCCTTCTGCCACTTCCCCAACATTTCTATTACTGCCATCAATGAACGACGAGCTAAAAGTCTCTTCAAATAGGCGCTGCACATCGACAATTTGCATTTCATTCATCTTGAATCTGTCTTCAGATTCAACATTTAAAAAGGCATCCTCTTCTTCAGACGATACACCATCGCTGCTTCTTTTGTTGATACGGTATGAAGACTTCATCTTTCGAGGGCGGTTGATTTTGCGTGAATCAAAAGTCCAATCCTTGGGAGCAGTAGAGGGATTGGAAATTAAGAATTGCTGGCTCAATTCTTGTGAAGTTGATAATGCGTACATGCAATAGACTGAAGAAGAGGACAAATCTTCATCATTGTGTTTAGAGTTGAATCGCACAGAAGCAGGCTCCGAGAGAAGCAGTGCTTGCGTATTTGAGGGGACTAATCCGGAGTATGGGATCGAATAGGGATCGTCCAATGATACGGGTAGTGAGGGCAGTTCTTCCATATTCTGGGTAGCAAACTGAAAAACCTTGACTCCTTTAGAACTGCTCGAGTAGATTGCAGCGTTAATCTGGTTTTCGTATAGCGCTGACGGCGACGGTTTACATGTCGATAATAACATGCTCATTGGCTCGTGTGGAGAAAGGTGATGCCGCCAACGCAGCAGAGGCCGAGTCATTCGTAAATCTATCCACACAATCTCATTACTCGTAAGCGTAAAGCAGTCGTGGTCATTATAGGGGCTCTTGGAGATATCAAAGATTCTTCTATCGTCGAGGGCGATGCCAGAGGAGGCCTGTGAGGGGCCCAAAATGTCCATATCCCGATACACGTTAGTAGACCGGGCATCGATCAGAGATAAACTGCTACCAGGTGAATAAAGAATAGTATTCATATCTGGCCCCCAGCATATAAGTGGGGCTTTGAAAGCGTCGCCACTACTAATGCCATCAGCAACACTGGTTTCAGTCAAGGTACTGCTTGCGCCCGCGGTTATATCCCACAGACTCATGACAGCTCGGTCATCGACAATTGCAAGCTGACGCGAATACCATGGATTGAAAGTAACATCCGAGTGACGCGGAGTCGATAGTAGACTCGAACTAAAATCCGCAGATGGGTCTACTTCAACCATCTGATCAACAAACGAACCATCACCATGATACTGGAGTCTAAAAATAAAAGTGCTGCCACCAAGCGTACGGACAGCAGTACGTGAACTATCCCGCTCCTCAGATAATGACCACCGAGAACATGCAGGTTGGATCTGAGCTATTGGAGTTTTGAAATCAAATGCTATGGAGTTGTGTTGTCTGAATATGCAGCTCTGGGACGAGAAGACTGTTGCATCAAGATGTCCGCAATGAAGATTTATCGTCTCGGGGAACCCTCTGTCAACTCTTAGGGCGGAATTAGTGGGTCCTGTTGGGTAAAGGAGACAATCAACGAGGCGAGTTTGGCGGGATCCCGCTGCCTTCCCCCATGCTAGTGGTCGGCCCATAAGAGGATCTGCGTTGCCTGCCAACAGCTTTGACTGATCTCGAGCCAACTCGGCTGCCACATCAGCTGGTACATGGGCATCGGGGATCAAACTTGTCAAGATGGATCGGACATAAGGCTTGTCTGATGATATCAACGGCTGTGACAATTGCTCTCCATATAATGGTGCCGGTTTGGCCCGCCATATGTATTCTGGTCGCCCAACAAAAGAAAGCTTGTTACCTGGTTTCGTGTAGATTAGCATACTTGTAGAGAGGGAGAAGCAAAACTAACACACCTTTCTCTTCTAGTCGGGGAGTCACAGGGGTCATTTTCGACCCTTCCGAATATTCCACTATTCCAACCGATCCACAATATCCATAGTCCAGAACTACGCCTTCGTTTTTCCTGCAAGGCCACATGGCTGTCATTATTATGAGAGTGGCTCTTTGAGTAGTAATTTAGTGATCTTCCTAAGATGCGGGCGCCTAACGATCCGCCCCATTGGCAAAGACAAATGAACCTCTCCAAAAAAATGATTCGAAATCTCTCTCCACCGAGAAGTCCAGAGAAAAGTCTGAGCAGTGGGAATAATCAGGATCAATCGAAGTGTGCTGGAGCTCATCGCATTGATTGCCACGTGATCTACAAACTAGACATTTAGCGCTGGTGGGGGGTCTCGTCCTAACGACGACGATGTCCTGTCAAACTGCCCAAAATGAGGACCGTTCGAAGGCTGTGGAGCATCACAGGGATTAGGTTATATTCGACAGGCGCTCCAATAAGGGTTGCATATTTCGGTACCGACAGGTTCAGCTCGGTTAGTCTTGATGCTCTGGCAGCATTAAAGAAAGACCGGCCAGACGTGATATCGGACATATGTGTGATTACTCGCCCGCCTAAGTTTACAGGAAGAAAAAGAGACATTTTGAAAGAGAGTAGGTAGAGATAAAAGAATTCTAGCTTTACTTTGGGTTTGCTAATAAATGTTGCTGTTTGCATACGTAGGCCATGTCTCTCTGTACTGTAAGAGTAGAAATCTCCCATTCCTTACTGCCGATAACAAGGCTCAAATATCGGTACGTTGATCCCGCTTTCGCAGAGTGCAATTTTTTGCTAATCGGGGGTGGTGTTTTCTTTAAAAAAAAAAGGAGTTGAATCTTACCGATATTGACTTGGCCATTGCTGTTTCCTACGGGCTCTTGATCCCAGGATCATTTCTATCCACTTGCAGATACGGGGGTATCAATCTTCATCCTTCATTTCTTCCAGCGTGAGTCTCGTCTTTGTGGATCATGAGTAATATACTCTCTAATGGCATCTTATTTGTCTATACTAGACTTTCTGGCCCTTCTCCTATCTCCTCGGCCATACTCAGAGGCTTACACTACACGGGGGTGACAATTCAGACCCTCCATCCTACCAAGTTTGACGAAGGCAAGATCTTGCTCCAATCAAATCCAGTCCCCATTAGTGGCACAGATACAAGTTACAGTTTGTTGGACAAACTGGCAGCCGTAGGGGCCCAAAGTCTCGTCCAAACCATACGCGAGCGACGGTTTGATACTCCGCGCTCGGAATCGTCTCGGGAGAACGAGGCAGAAGCAGCAGCGAAGGACCATTTTAGTGCCAGCACGACTTCGAAAGTCACTCGAGCCAGCCGGCAGATCTTGTGGAATGACCCTGATAAAGGTACAGGCCAGTTCATTGATCGGCAAATCAGGGCTTTAGGATGTTCGTCACCGCTATGGACGCAGAAGTACTTTTTCAAGACCCAAACCGTAGAAGATGTTCAGCTTGACGGTATGGAGGTCCTGACATCAGAGAAGATTCCACACTGGATGATGCAGCTTCAAGCTGCCCAGAAGGAACCCATGTCTCCAGGATCCTTCCATGTGAACCCGTTTGAATTCAAGGATCAACACTTGTACATATGTCCGCTTGATCCCTTTCAAAGTACTGTTGTACGCGTTGAGCGAGTCAAGCGGCAGGGCAAAGAATTCGTAACCGGGCGAGATTTCGCACTGTCTTGTGAAACTGATTGGAGCCGACACGGAAAATCACATTCGCATAGAAAGAGAAACGCATTCCATGTAGATTAGGATATCATCATCATCTCACATGTCATTTTAAACAAGCTTTTAAGCTTTTACTAAAAACACGCCTTAACCCAATGGGGACGTCCCAGTGAAGATGGGAAGTAAACAAGTTGCCTTGGAACAACGGGAAGGAAAAACAAAAAAAAATAAGACAAATAAAACATAAAAATCATATCGAGAAACCACAGATAACATCAACCCACTTTTTTTAAAACTACATCATCAGGTCGGATCTGGGAGATTTTTTCCTACTGGTGTAATAAAGTTTCTGACAACATTTTGGCTTGTTGGGTCTCTCTGGTTTATCGATAAAAATATTTGCCCTTCATCTCGATGGGTCAAGATGAGCTCAGCGAGGTTGACAGGCGGACAATGGTCAAAGAGGCGATGCAGGCCCAGGCAGAGTTGGACGCAATCCTCCAAAAAATCACTCAGGTCAAACAGCAATTGGAAAAGTTAGATGGGGAAAATGTCTTTCTACAGGACTATATCGGGAATCTCATGGCTACAAGTAAGATGCTCAAGGGCGGCGGGTCCGCTTCACAATCTTCCACGTCAAGTCACCATCGTTCCAGCAGATCGTATCATCATCACAATCCATCCGGCTCGACTCCCACTGCGGGTAACCTCTAGCACTAATAGAAAAGAAGAACAAAAAGTTAATGATTGATTTGCAATACACGCAGGCAGGCCGGATATACCGCTGGATGGATATGCGATTTTGTCTTGATTGCTTTTTTCTTTTCTTTCTTTCTTCTTTTTTTTTTTCTTTTTGTTGGATTACCGTGTCCTAACCGCATCTTTATGACTTATTTGTATTTTTCTATGCCATTCGTTAAAGCCTGTATAATAGTTGCATGATACTTTGTTTTTTTTTTTTTTGTTACGAATAGTCTGCCAATTTTTTTCATTTGGTTTACTTATAGTTCTGTATAATACATGTTGTGAGAATAACTGTCTCTGTCTTGTAATTACTACATAGAAGATTGGTAATGCCGGTGGTAATCACCATCACGTCTTCTGTCACGATGCCGACTCTGATCATACCTGCGATCTCGATCTCTGTAGCTCCGATGTTTGCTGTATCTTGCATCATCTGGAGAGGGAGATCGAGGCCTCGTGTCCCTACGATGACGAGGCGGTGATTTGTACCGTCGATAACTTGTGTTGCTGCTACTGTTGCTGTTATTATTATGGTTGGACTGCGGAGGTCTATGGCTTCGGTGCCATTGATTGGAAAGTTTCGCCACTGATTGGGAAAAATCAACGTGGATCCGGCTGTCGTCAATGAGAACATCTTGCATTTTAAAATATGCCTGCTGACACGCTCTTTTATCTTCAAACTCGATAAATGCATATTGTAGAGATTCGCCTGTCCGAGAGTCTTTGATGACTTCGCAGGACAAAATCTTCCCAAATCGACTAAATATAAGCTCAAGGTCCTCAGACTGGGTAACAGGATTCAGCTTGCATACAAATAAGACGTTTTCTGGGGGCTTGACTTCCGCGTATGGCAGATCCCCAACCATTTCCAAGGTGAGCGCCTGCGCTCGAGCTTCCTGTTCTCTCCTTCTAGTTTCCCTGGCCTCCTCGTCGTCTTCATCTTCTTTTTGACTATTCGTTTCCTCCCCTTGGTCATCATCTAGCCGAACAGTTGCCAACTGTTTCTCCGTTGGTTCGGGCGATTTCGAGGGCTCTCTCAGTCCTTTGGGATCTTCAAATGGATCTTCGAGGAGATAAGTATGCTTGATTCGAATATCTTGCAGTGGGCGGTGATCTTCATCACAGAAAGTTTTATTGATTGCTTCTAGAGTTTCGAGCCCCTCCACAACCTGTCCAAAGACAGCCGCACGGCCATCTAGCTGATCTTGGTCTGGTGCAAGCGTCACGACAAACTGAGAAGTAGCTAATCTCTTGTCTTGGTCCCTCGAGCTCTGAGTTGTAATTGCCGATACCGTGCCTACCTTAGCGTGGTTCAGAGTAGTGCTGAACTCTGGCTGGAAGGCTCGCTGGCGAGAATCACCACATAAACCCCATATAGATGATCCTCCGTTGCCGAGTGGGTAAAGTGGATCTCCAGCCTGAAAGGAGAAATCTTTCTGCACATTGTAGATGAGACCAAAGTTGTAGTACTTGGTTTTGCATAGTTTGAGAAAGTTTAGACACGCTTTGGGGGCATCTTTGACAAATAAATCGATAACAAGATCACCTGCAAACATCTTTATTTAGTATCAAGATCAAAAATCATCTTTAGTCCAGAAACTGTTTACCTTTAGTTGTTTCAATCAGTACAGACATTCCGTCTGAGATTGACTTGTGTGTGGAGATGACATTTGGTTGGAGTTAACTTGGGACATGCCCAGAAATGATCTGTTAAGTTAATTTGTGGTTGTGGTGGGAGATTATGTTAGACCCTCAACCCTAACATTGCAGTCACAGACTCTGAAAAACAACCCAACGCAGACGCACAAGTTGCAGGCATACAATCCATCCCAAGAGCGTCGGTGCTTCAACTACATCAACTTCAACATCAGACCTCAGCAAATATGGTAAGTTTTAGAAGATCATCCAAACAAAAGAGAAGAACATCGTGAGACTGATTATATTATTTTTTATTATTATGCAGAGCGAGTCCGTCACAATCAGAACCAGGAAGTTCATCACCAATCCTCTCCTTGGACGACGACAGTTTGTGGTGGACATTCTTCACCCTAACTTGCCCAACCTTTCCAAGGCTGACACCCGAGCCAAGTTGGCCGAGACCTACAAGACAGACAAAGGTTTAATCAGTGTGTTTGGATTCCGAACCCAATATGGAGGTGGAAAATCTACAGGATTTGGTCTCATCTACGACAGCGAAGAGGCTCTCAAGAAGTTTGAGCCCCGATACCGCCTAGTCCGTATGGGAGCTGCTGAGCCTGTTGACAAGCCCGGTAGGCAACAACGGAAGCAACGCAAAAACAGGGATAAGAAGGTTCGAGGTACTGCTCGGCGAGCTGCCAAGCGTGCTCGCGGAAAGGAGTAAAAATATTAAAAAATAATGTAATATATGTAAAGAAATATACGTCCAAAAAAGATAAAAAGCACGCAGTATATCAGCATATTATGAATGGTTTTCACTGAAATTGTCTTGTCCTCTCCTTTGTCTGTAGAAAGTTCTGTCCCTGGGATGCAGTTACCCTCCTGGCCATGTCTGGGTTGGGACTAAACACCAAATTTCTTTGTTGATTCTCACCTCGCTCCTTTACTTGGTGATACCTGTGTAGTAGAAGACATGTTTGGATCAAATAAGCCTGCCTTTTCTTTTGGGGGCTCTGGCAACAGCAGCAATACCGCGGGAACGGGTGGATCCGATTCCAAACCTTCGCTGTTTGGTTCATCTGTGAACAATACCACCACTACTAACAATAATAATACTACTTCACAACCGGCATTCTCCTTTGGAGCAACCCCACCAGATAATAAGACATCGACTGCAGGCGGTACAGACTCTTCAAAGCCTGCCTTTTCTTTTGGAGCCTCGTCGAATCCTTCCTCGCTGTTTGGAGGAAATAACACGACCACAAACCCTGACAATGCTAATAAACCTTCAACCACAGGATTTTCATTTGGGGGGTCCTCGTCAACTCTCGGCAGTGGTGGTAGCGACTCTTCAAAACCAAACAGTGGTTCGGGTACCACTCCCTCTTTGTTTGGCTCGAAACCGCCCCAAGACAAACCTTCCACCGATACGCCAGCTTTCGGGTTTGGCTCCTCTGCTGCTGCGAAACCGTCGACTTCTGCCTCTCCTGCTCCCGGATCCCTTTTTGGAAATAGCTTCAAGCCACCTTCTTCGGATAATAACGTGGCAAAACCTACATTGAACTTTGGATCTTCCACTGCTCCATCAGACAATAAGACCACGGGGTTCTCATTTGGCTCAAATTCAAATAAAGAGTCCAGCGATGAAAAGAAGCCGGGACTTAGCTTTGGAACTACTTCTACTGCAACAACGAACGAAAACAAATCGGAACCTCCTAAGTCTGGGTTTTCATTTGGAGCCCCTTCCTCTACCACAACTTCCAAGCCAGCAACAACTTCGTTATTTGGTGGAGCCCTTTCAAATACCAATACGTCGACCGAATCCAAGCCCCCGTCGACCACCACCACCACCACCACCACGCCATCCTTGTTTGGTAATAAACCCACCAATACTCCAGCAACTGGTGGTGCTACATCGGGATTTAGTTTTGGACAGAAACCGGCCGAAAATAAAGAACCAGAAAAGAAACCAGACGAAACCACTACCACCACCACAACAACAACAGCAGCTCCATCCTTGTTTGGCAATGTCCAGCAGACCAATAAGCGTGAGCCCGAGAATAAACAGACAGGATTTAGTTTTGGATCTTCCACCACCCCCGGGCAAGAGAAGCCATCATCATCATCTTTGTTTGGTGGGTCAAAAGAGTCTACTGCTGCTGCTGTACCTTCTTCAACTACTACTAGTACGACGGCGGCGGCGTCACAGCCTGCGCCTGGGTGGCTGAAGAATAAATCAATGGAGGATATAATCAACGGATGGACGACATCACTTACAAAATACGAGGCTCAGTTCCAGTCTCAGGCCAAGGAAATATCGAAATGGGATAGACTGCTTGTAGAGAACGGAGACAAGATTAGTAATCTCTACTCTGAGACAGTCGATGCCCAGCAGATTCAGTCGAAAATCGACCATCTACTCACATTTACAAGTAAACAACAAGATGATTTGGAAGTATTGCTGGATCAATACGAAAAGCATGCCGAGGAACTGATGCCACAACTGCTGGGTGGGCCTGAGGGAGTAGATCAAGTCGATGAAGAAAGACAGGCTGCCTATTCACTAGCGGAATCACTGAATCAACAGCTGGATTCAATGGGTAAAAATTTAGCGAGCATGATCGAAGAGATTAATAAGATCTCATGTGCATCGGTATCAGGAGGATTGGATCAAGATCAAAATAATGCTCCCGAATCAAGCCTTCAACAGCAGCAGCAGCAGCAGCAAGACCCGCTAGCTCATATTGTGAAAATTCTCAATGGACATCTCACTGGTCTTCAATGGATCGATAATAATGCTACGTCTCTCCAACACAAGGTTGAGCAACTTCAACACCGGTCGGGGGAAACCATGGGGCAAACAAATGCCACTGCGTCCAATCTTAGCAACCGATTTTCAATGTGAAATTTAAAATTGTTTTTCTTCTATCCCTTGTATAATACAGTATTAAAAGATTAACATTACATGCAGTTGAAAAAGTACGGATCTTTTATTATTAACTACTTGAATGGACGAAATTTTCGCCTCTCTTTGAGAGCAGCTACTTGAGCTTGATCGTTGCGAAATTTCTCCAACAGATGATTCATTTGTTGTTTCTTCTTTTCCCTTATCTGGAATCGGTAAAAATCATCAAGCTGATGCCTAGTTGTAGAAGGTCTTTTCCGTTTTGTCCCGGAAGAATGCTCTGCCGCGGGTACTGGTTTAGGTCCACGAACAACAGTGACAAAACCTTCGTCGTCTGGTATACCCATTCTATTTTTCTCCTTCTCCATATTGGCGACTCGCTTATCGTATTCTTGCATGAATTGACCAATCTCTTGCTCTAATTTGCTTGGGTCTAATAAGACTCGGCTCATTGCAAACTTGTGTAACTTGGACCGTATTGATGACGGCGGCATTGCTACCTTGTAACGGGCTATTCCGTCCTTACTCTCCATGGCCCGTTTTTTAATTCTTGATAAAACATTCTTCATACTTGCCGAGTCGACAAACACAATATGACAGGCACCTTTCCCACATTGAAGAAACCACTCTGCATCCTCATCTTCATCTTCTTCATCCTCTCGACCTTGGAACCGAATCTTCTCCACAAGCCCCCCCATCGAATCGCATACATGTATCCGAAAAAAATCTTGTAAAAATTTCCTTGTCGTATCCACCGGTAGATTGGTGATAAAAACTGTACAATCTCCTGGCAGCTCTTGCTCTTCCCTTTCATTCTTATTGCTCTTGCTATTCACTTTGTGCTCTCGTAAATATATGTAATGGTATACCCCTTTGCCTACTTCCAACCCCACTGCCAAAAATCCATTATATTCTTTCACCGGTGGCATCTTCAACATCTATATCTCAACCTTAAAAAAGAAACTAATTTACAGCTGGGATGTCGAAAATAAAAATAAAATAAAAAAAAAAATTTCAGCCGCACAGCATTGGGAGCAAAATTATATGGACACTCAAAATCTAGCATTATCTACAGTTGGGTCAATTACGCAGCGTCTTGAATGCCACCTGCAAAGTATTTCTGCTGTCAGTTCTATCATCCAGTTATTTTTAATCATCTTTGCTCTCATACCTTCACCGATCACATATGTAGCTTCTTGTTCCGGCATGTCGGGACTATCTTGGAGCTAGAAATTTGATTCAGCAATTACCCCAGAATATTGGTGTTCTCCGTCTCTTGAATAACACTTCTTACATACCTTTGCAACTCTTTCTTCTCCACGCCCTTTGCGGAGCAAAATCCTTGTCGCGCTGGCATGTGCCTTCAATTGCCGCCTGTTAGAACATTGACATGACCTCTTTTGCTTCTTTAAGTCTCACCAGAACGTGGCCTCCGACTCTGTAAGGTTGCAATTATTAGCATTCACTAATCGCATTTATTGTGAGTTAGTTTTCAAAGAGTAACTCACGGTTTGCGACCATCGGCGGCTGCAAATAATGCCGACGCACCAGGATCCGACTGGACTTGATTCGTCATGAAGACTGCTACATTATACTCCTCAGCAATCCGGTTCAACCTTCCGAGCATCTGGTTAAGCCTAGTTGCACATCTTAGTTTAAGTTCTAACTTTTTCACCTCTTTTGCTCATCAGATACTCACTTTTGCTGCCTTTCGTTGAGTTCTCCTCGGCCACAATACTTTTAACAGGATGATCTCCGTTAAGAAATGTCAAATTATAGAGAGTCCGATTTAATCAGCCACACTCACGTCCACTCTGAAATTGGCCATGATTGAATCAATGATCTAAATTGGCCAACTTGTCAATCTCCTGACTAGACGATATTAGAATATAGTTTGTGCTTACCAAAAGACGGTATGTTCCTTCTGCAAAATTGACTCCCAACTTTTCAATCAATTCCATCTGATGCTCGCTATTAAGGGCTCTTGCATATGATATATTCTCCAGAGCTGGATAATACCAGTTAGTTTGTCTAACTCTTTTCACCGATTGAGCCGTTTGTGCTAGTCTCTATACCTTGCTCTGGATCAACTCCGAATCGATTGCAGATGCTCTTGATCCTTTCAGGACGAAAAGTGCCCTCAGTATCGATGAAGGCAACTTTACCTTCTGCTCCTCCCATTTCCTTGGGGAGCTGGGCTGAAATACAAAGGGTATGGGAAAGTTGGGTTTTACCGCATCGAAATTCTCCAAACACCTCTGTTATTGACATGGTCATTATACCTCCTCCTAGAATATTGTCGAGTTGTTTACTTCCAGTACTGATTGCCACTACCATTTCTCTCAAGTGGGCTTGTTCAGTTGCTGTAACAAATCCAGAATTCTTTAAATTCTTAATAATACCAAACTCTTAATACCTTATTTTTCTGTTGACCTACAATGATTTTGCTTGCGGCTTCTTTAATTTTCTCCACTTTGACCTCACTGAGGCCCTTGACCTTCAAAAGATTCCTTCTCGTAGTTGAGAGGACAGTCTTTTCGATGTTAGGCTGCCCCATTACCATATCGTAGTAACTTGTATGCTCACAGATATTGCGCATATCCCCGATGCTCTAAGTTTTGCGATATCAGCTGCGTTTATACCTGGTTTTTTTTTTTGGTTCTTGTAGTAAGTTTTTGTGAGGCTTTTCTTTTTAAAACAGAGTGAAATATAATTTACCGTGGTTCTGCAACTCATCCACATCTACAATTGAAGGAACTACTGTGTCGTCTTGCTCAATCACCTTAGCTGGTGCCATGTTTGTTTAGTATTGAACCCAAGAGGAAAGAGAGACATCTATTTATACACAAAAAACAGACAGATGCCGGACCAGCAGTTTGTGGCTGAACCCTACTTGGGGCTGCATGGTGATGATGCACAATTGACCGCCGCCGATATTCACCGTGGTAATAAAGTTGTCTATTTAAGGTTCCGGATCAAATTGGCTACTTTGGGTCTTCGCGTGTCCATGTGTAAGCTGTTACGATGGCAAAGTAGACACGATTGTGCCAGAGGTGATGCTCACAAAGTTGAGCCTATAATATTCCCCAGACATGAACCGTCGCCTTTCTTACCACCGGCTGTGTCATATATCAATATTGAAAGACCAGTCTTGAATCCTCAACCTGTTGTTGTTCCTCTCAGCTGTGATCCATGCAGTGTCATACATTTACCCCGTCCCATGATGGTTCTACGGAACTGCTTGGAGCTTGTCTCTTACAGTTACAGTCTACTACTACCTTCCTGTCCTGCCCGCCAGTTCCCACAAATCCTACCTGCAGCGCTACTCTTAATTGATGAGGGGGAGATTGGCGGTGATGACGACGACGACGACAACGATGAAGTGGAAGGCGGCGATGACTTGTGGAACAGCCACAAACAGTACAAGTCTCTTGTCATAAAGACATTGGTCACAACTCTTGCCATATTGATTTTTCTCTTGTGGCTGCTCACGTGGATCCTTGAGCTTGTGTTTGACACCACTCATCTCTACATACTGTCCCTTGTCGTATGGGTCTGGAATGCAAAGCCCCTTCTACACTGGAACGGTCAAAAGAACATTATGTGCTACAGATCCAGTTTGAACTAATCATTACGATGAATTTTAATAACTCATCATCACATTACTATTAATGTCAAGATTGTGAGATAATCTTGGAGTTAAAATAAAGTCCATAGATATCAGTTGTAATTAAGAACAAGTATATTATTATTAAATTTCCTCCATTATCATCATCTCACGGGCGTAGCGTTATTTTCGGCTCTTTCAATAGAGGACGAAGAAGAAGAAGAGTAAGCCTTAATGGTTTTAGCTGAATCATCAGAGCCATCCTCGTGTATAGATGATGGGGGTGTCGTCGACATGGTGGATAAGGATGATCTCCCAGATAAACTGGATGAAGATGATGCAGTGTCGTCCTTTTTTAACCGGTCTAAATCTGAAGTATGGGCCGCGCCATCTGCTGCCGCTGCTGTTTCTGTTTCCTTTACATTCTGCCCTTCAGATTCGAGTTGCTGATTATTATTGTTATTATTACTGGCGGTATCTTGGAGATCAAGTTTACCAATCATGGGTTCAAGAGTTGTTGAAGAAGAGGAGGACTCTTTATTGCGTCTTGTACTCTCGGCATTACGTTCGTACCGGTGATGGCTGCTATGTTGAATAGGCTGATGGTGAAGATACTGTGGAGAAGGGGAATGATAAGGCGGCTGCTGCTGCTGCCCTCGGACAACTGGGCCAGGATAGTAATAAGCAGGGCTCATAGAGGGATATGACCCACCCGCAACCCCACCAAATTGAGGCGGTGGTGGTTGATGATGTTGTCCAGCTGATGCAGACATATTATAACTACTGGACGGATGTGATATCGCTTGGTACATGTATGAATGCTGTGGAGGGACGACAGAGGGGTTTGTTGCACCACCTTGAGGATACGACATGGGCATAATCTGGTGTCCTGTCGGATACCTGAATCCGCTGGGGGATGTTGATGGCATCATATATGAAGCTGCCATCTGATGATGATGATTATTACCACTGACAGGATAAGGAGCAACTCGAGGAAGGGCATTCACATTTCCGGCCGGGGTGGGATAATAGAAGAAATAGGGTGATGGCGAGACAACAGGTGTTGTTGTTGTATGATATTGTTGATAACCAGATTCAAGACCTGCATAGTTTGAATAATTTCCAGTTGATGCAATTGGGTGGAAATTACTGCTTGTTTGTCGATTCTTTGAATGATATCGCAAGCTGTCTCTGTTGTTGCTGTTGTGGTAATGGCTGCTGCTGCTGCTGTCAATTGCACTAGTCCCATTGTCACTAGCCTGAGCCGCATCAGGGCTCGTTGCAACCTCATTGACATTCTCGTCCTCACTGTTGGTGCTAATTCCAGTACCTCGGGACTGTTGAGCAATTGGGTCAACTGTTGAGCTGGAGTATGAATCTGATTGAAAAGATGCTAATCCAACTTGCTGCTGTTGTTGTTGTTGGTCTTGTGAAGAGTAATGCCGATTTTGTTGGTGGTGCTGAAATTGTCGATGTCTACAATCGGCTTGAACATGGCCAATCTCATGGCACAGGTAGCACTGTTTATGTATAGCAGACCTTGGACTTGGACAAGAATGGCTCTCGTGACCAGGTAGTTTGCAGTTGTAGCACAATCTAGAGTCTGCAGTGCACTGATGAGCGAAATGACCAATGTTGCCGCACCTGATTAAATCAATTAAGAGATTAATACGTTAGCACCCACAATCAATGATAGGAGTAGAAAACAGTACATACTTATAGCAGGCTCGCTTTGATCCAAAGGACATGAAGGTAGAAACCTCTAGAGGGGGGAAGGGGAAGAAAGGGAATGATTATAGAGAAGGTGTGAAAGAGTGTGTGTGTGTGAGGTTACCGTCCTAGAGTCTAGATTGAACTGATCATTTGTGTCGGACTGACGGGGGGGAGAAGATGTCAGAGACAAGACAAGAGAGAATAGGAAAGGGAAGAGAAGAGAAAGAGAGAGAAAGGGAAAAAAAAAAGGTTAATGTTGTATAGAACAAGAAGGAGTGTTTAAAAAGAACAACCCTCTCTCGATGGGGATGTTGTTGGTTCGGAGAGGAGGAGTCTATCAAAAAATGGTAAGCCTGTCTTCCCTAAACCGGTGTAATAGGTGAGTATAATCAGGGCAAGAGGGAAATTCTCCTATCGTGACGGAAAAAAAATTTATCAGAGTTATTGACAGATAGAAAAAAATTGAATCCACGACATTTGAGTCAAATGGTGCATTTCTAGATAAAGTCTAAAGGGTAAATTAAATTTTGGGTGAAGCCATGATGAATGAATGTATGTACATTTTACATATCTCATTTTTACTCGAGTTTGATTGATGCCTTTCACCGAGTGAAAATGTCGCTATCAGTATGGTAACGAAAGGATAAGGGGGTCGAAGCTCACACATACACCATTGATTTAATACTTTTGTGGACAGACTATGCTCGATTTGGAATAGATTCAGAAGAACTAAACCCGATACTTATTAAGGTACCAGCCTATTGTGACCAATAGAATGGGCAGAAGTTTGATAGCACCGACAAAAGGAAAAAAACGTCTTTGGCAATTGAGCAATGCCAAGGCTTCCAGCTCAGATGTCAGACCTTTTACCAGCTATAAGAGCACAGCCCCCACTCACCCTTTTGTGAAAAAAGCCGATCTAGCCCTTCTTAGAGAGATGGTTCTATTCAATTGTAAAAACAAGTAAAAAACATAGACCAAAAAAAAAGTTTCCTCGGACAGAATCCACTTGTAACAGATGAGCTTAAGAAAGCATTTATCAATGTTCTATTCAGAGTGATTTGATCTGCTAATGCGGCGAAAAAAAAAAAAGAAAACATCTAGATGAGCCTTCTTTAATGTCACTAATTATACTTTCCTACTCCAAACTTTATCAGGCACATCATGTCAACTTGCAATCTTATACTTGTTAGAGGAGAGGGCTTGAACCATTCTAAATTAAAAACACACAACTCAATCTCTATTTCAAGTAATATCTAACCTAGAAGATGAATTTGACTCCCTGTCAGCTGTCAATAGTATCTATTATACGATAACAATAACCAAAACAAAAAAACATTAAGAATGATAATCATAGAATGACTATAGAATAACCTCGCTGGTATTATAGAGATATAACATGGAGACACGATTGGATTTTTTTTCTTTTATTTATTTGAACTTTATTTATTTGCAAAAAAAAAAAAAAAAAAGAGGAGGAAAAAGAGACACTTAAAAAAAAAAAGGGAAAAAGAAAAGGGCGAGTGCGGGAAAAAGAAAAAGACATAATGATTTCTAGTTTATTCCTTAGCGTCCGCCTTTGGAGCCTCTTCAGGAGCAGCAGCGGCAGCGGGGGCAGCAGCGCCCAAAGAGGGGGCAGCAGCACCAGCACCTGTAGAGGATCCACCTTGAGTTGTATCGGCAGCAGCACCGGCAGCACCAGATTCCTTATCGGGAGCAGACTCAGACATGTCTGAAGTCCACAATGTCAAGTTATCCCGGAGGAGCTGCATAATTAACGTCGAATCCTTGTAGCTCTCTTCGCTCAGGGTATCGAGTTCAGCAATAGCATCATCAAAAGCCTGCTTAGCAAGATGACAAGCCCGATCAGGAGAGTTGAGAATCTCGTAGTAAAATACTGAAAAGTTGAGAGCAAGACCCAACCTGATGGGATGTGTAGGTGGAAGATCAGTGACAGCAATGTCGGAAGCGGCCTTGTAAGCAGCAAGGGACTTCTCCGATGATTCGGTACGTTTTTGTCCAACTGCAAACTCAGCCAAATAACGATGATAGTCACCCTTCATCTTGTAGTAAAAGACCTTGGACTCTCCAGTTTGAGAGTTGGGGATGAGGTATTTATCTAAAACTTGCAAGATATCTTCACAGATACGGCTGAGTTCGCCCTCAATTTTTTGGCGATACTCTTTGATGAGTTTAACTTGTCGCTCATTGCCCTTGCTATCCTCCTTCTGTTCAATGGAGGAAACGATGCGCCACGAGGCCCGCCGGGCTCCAATGACATTCTTGTATGCAACTGAAAGGAGATTTCGTTCTTCGACGCTGAGCTCTTGCCCGGTGGAAGCAACAGACTTCATGTTCTCCACCATCTCCTCATAACGCTCGGCCTGCTCGGCCAATTTGGCAAGATAAACGGAATCTTCACGAGAAGTCATTATTATCTAGATGTGTTGTTAGCGTCGAATATTAAAAAAAAAAAAAAGTAAAAAGTGAATAAATTTGTCTCCTTCTCCATCCCCCTCTCCTTTTTGATTTGATCATGTTATGAGGCTGAGTTGTGGCTGAGGACAACGACGCGATGCCAGTTGCCACATTCCCACAACAGGCAACGCCGATGGCAGGAGAAAAAAAATTTAATAAAAGTCGAATCGAAACATTGAAATCAGACAAGGACATGTCTAATGAGGCCGAAATCAAGTAGAGCCACATCGTTGCTGATTCTGATGACCGGAGTCGTTCTATTGGTGACGCAACCAAGAAAAAATTGTAAACCCATGACACCATAATAACCCATCGACAAAAAGGGTGCTATTACTTCGGGAATAATTATAGAAGATAATAACTGTATAAAGACACGATGTAGGGATAAAATTTGGTGTTGTTTTGACAATCAGGTTTGGCCCGTGGTGCCACACCAGGGACCCAAGACGTGAAAAATTTACTCCTCGGCAGGGAAACCATTTAATTGATCTTCACGGGGTTAAAACCGCAAAAACGTCAAATGAAGCTATTTCTATGACAGTCTGTATGAAGCCGAGAGATGACATAGTCGAGAATGATAAGGCCGAATTTAAATTTTCAAGCATGGAGAGTGGCCGTAGGTGGAACAATTCGAGGGAGAGGATTCACGCTGATCAAATCACAGGAAATAGGAGAAAAAAAAAAAAAGAAGGAGAAGAAGGAATATAGGAGAGTAGTGGCACACTCCAATTGAAGAAAAAAAAAAAAAGAAATAAAAAGAATAAAAGAACAAAAAAAGAAACCCACTTACTGAGTCTTTGTATTAATGGAAAGAACGCACAAGAATATCGAGTTGATAGTCGAACTAAATTCAAATTCAAGATCTGTTTGGAGAAAGAGGAAAAAAAAAAAGACACGGATGGAGAATCAATTTCTCTCTATTGCCAGAGTTTGTTGTGTGTGGTGTTTTGGTGTTGCAAGCAATACTTTGCACAAAGAAAATATGAGCCTTTCACGAGGGAGGAATGAGGGTCTAGGGGCGAAGCAAGGGAGGGGGGGGGCGCGCGCGCGAGGGGTGCAACAACAATCAATGACAACCAACCCCAAAAATAGGGCAACCTCATGTTGTTTAACTTACAATCTCTTTTACCAATCGGGTTCTCCTGGTTCGCCCCAACTTAGAATTTCTTTTTTAACTTACAACAGTTTGCCCCGTCAACGTTCCGTTCTTTTCATGAGCAACAATTATATACGTTTATCTGAATGCTTGAGATTTTGTTTTACTCTCAAATACAAGTGTATGTTATTATTCAGGGGAGTAGGTTTCTTTACAGTAGACAAGGATAAGATGCACAGTAAGATGCTACTTGAGAATTTGGGTATTCAATTGTGGTTTTTAGGCGTTGACGCTAATTAGCCAATCAGAAACCCACCTTGCACGGTTGCTATACGGCAACCATGGGGATGCCCACCCCCAGACCTTGTCCATCGTCATAGGTGGAGAGCATCTGACAGTGGTCCTCTCTCAGAAAGGAAAAAGAAAAAGCAAAATAAATAAGACTCCCATTGTTTGAAAAAGAACAACCATCGCAATATCTACTATGACACTTCTTTTGGCTAGACTTTCAACTACAAACGCCGCTGTGCGCTCTTCTGCCCGTCTTATGGCTGTTCGCGGTTACGCCGCTGGAGACACTGGTGCTCCCCGACCCAATCCTGCCGGACAGAACGATAGCTTCAACAAGCGTGAGAAGGCAAATGAGGACTACTATGTTCGTCAGGCCGATAAAGAAAAGCTTAAGGCTCTTCGCGAGGCGATTAAAAAGCAGCGCGAACACCTCACTAACATTGAGAATCAAATGTAAGTTGCGATTTTTCGTTTTGATCATCCTTTGATTAGATTCTGACTTGTTGCGTGCCCTCTCTCATAGAAACGACCTCGAAAAGTAAAATCAAGAAATGAATAAAGAAAATTCCAAACATTCCTATGAGTGTTTATGGGGGGACTTGTTGGACTGATCTGCATATAATAAATTCGCTTTCTTTTATTGGCGCTTTTTTTGTTCTTTCTGTTTCCTCCTCCCTCCTTCCCCAACCACTTCACTGGGTGTTCTACCAAGATATATGTCAAATAGTGTCACACGAGGGTCGTCTATAAATGTTAATTATTATGTTGCTTTTTTTTTTTATTCCCTCTCGGGTCAAGTACATTAAAAAAGTGGCATCACTGGCTTTTAACCGCCTTTTATGGTTTTAGTCTTCCATTTTGTCACTGTCAGGTATATTATCGTAGGATATTTCGAATGGCACCACCTGCTTGATCTGAACATTCAGCTTGGCCGGCTCCAGAAGACTTTTGATTCTATCGTCTCTGATTTCATAACCGCTACTGACCCAGCTGTATGGTGCGACCCTTTGTCCTCCAGTCAACCGGAGGGAGTGTCCAGGTAGTAAAAGCACTGTAGACATCTCCCTGGCGACGGTGGCGCGTTCACGGCTGGTGGCATTGGTTGAGGTTTGAGCAGCGGTTTTATCTATTAACACTTGCTGTGGAACCAGCAGGTTCTGTCTCAGGAGCTCCCCTAAACCGAGTCGTGCCTGGCGTCGCAAGAGTTGGGCGCTCTCTGAACCGACGTCTCCTCCAAGATCCCACACCAACTGGTCCAGCTTGGTAGGAAATACTGTTGTTATCCGAGGAAGCAGAGCACGAGCGGCTTGAATCTTGAGATCCTTTGACAGTTTGTAATCTCGAGTTAGAATTGTAGGCCTTAAACTCCGATCTACTTGCACTTCATTGCCTTCGCCTGAAGTCATCTTGAGATCCACAAGCCAAGCTTCCCCTGCAGACACAACAAAGTTATCTGGATTCTCATCTGATACTAACTGTGGTGAAGGCCATACTACCCCTTTATAATCTGTTTCCCGAAATCCATCCTCGGCCCCTAACTGGCCAACCAAAAACCGCCTGACTCGTCTAATTCGGCTTCCTGGCAAGACAGCTACCTTGAAAGATTTTGCTACTGTCTCAACCAGCTCTCTTAAATGGGTTCCCCGGATGGGCTTTGGGACCAGACATTCCGGTCCACCACTGGCAGCAGACAGATATGTGATTACTGCTTCTGTAGCAACATACGCGGCACAAGTGACATCTGCTCTCCGCCCAGATATAGCATTTGCTTCCCGTGTTTGATTGGCGATGATCACGGTATGGGATGCTAACGCAGCATACCCGTCAAGATGAGCACCAAGTGTGACTTTGACGACATCGCCAAGTCTAAAAGTATCCCTGCTTGGATCGAATACCGATGATCCAATATCCGGAGAGTAACCTGAAACTCCATTGTTTTTATCTATCGTCGTCGGCTGGGCAATTCCTCTTTCTTCAACTGATTTTTTGTATACTCTTTGCAGTTCATCATAGATGAACCGATCGATTTCCAGGCAAAGCTGAGGTATACACAGATCTTGTGGTAACTTTTCAGGTTGTAGTCCTCCCGAAAGAAGCGCCATGACCTTATGTAACCGCACTTGCAAAAGATTGAGAGCTGTTTGAGCAATTCGCCCAGCAGTTCGGTATTTGTCGATGACTTGTTCATTTAGTACATTCTTCTCGTCTAGTAACCACCTCTGGGTGTCGTCATCTACTCTGGTCACAGCCATTTCGATTTTTAAAGACACAGATCAATTGGTCCGGGTCCTTCTTTTGGTTAACGGGTTGGTTCTCGAAGTACTTTCTTAATTTTTTTTTTCCTCTAAATTTTTTTTTTTTGGAGCGACCTTTCCTTTTAAGGAAATTGCATCTCCCAAGGGCATCTCTCCAGGATAACGAGGGACACGGACACATCGCGCACGGTGTTTGTTACCTTCAACAATCCAGTCTTCTTCATAAGCTCCTTCATTTTTTAGTACCTCACTATATTTTTTTTACCTTGCATTATTAGATTACTGAGGAAACGAAATACCCATCATTGGTTTTTTGGCCTTTATTGATCAATACCGTAATGGTGCGTATATTCACCAAGGCATATATCTATGTAAATACCCCTTGCTTTGATATTTTGACCTAACAGACATATACACAGAACGACATTGCTCTCTCTACTCACCATCAAGGCAATTGTATACCTACATTGGCTCCTTCTCGGGTGTATGAGTTTGTTCCGGTTAAGGAACCGGTTTCTTCCAAAACTCTCACATGGTCACCTGCTCGTTGTCGAATAAATGTTATCCAGTATGAGTCGCTGAAGCCTCCCGCTGAAGTTGGTTCTTTGGGCTGGCAGAAGGATGTTAAAGATGTTGATCAGACGATCATTTTGGAAAACAATTCAAACCAAATACCACCTCCTGATGTCCCTGTTCAGTGGAGAAGCTTGTCCTCCTCTGAGAAACTCAAGAATTCTGATTCAATAAAGCCATTGGTGGTCTCGAAATGGTATTGGTCTTCAAAGTCAAATAGTAAACGACTCAAAGTATCAAGCAATTATCAGCAAAAATCTTTGTCTCTGAGAGCTACAAGACCGAAGGTGGGTTAGTTTATAGGCTCTAAAGCTCTTCTCGCCTTTCTGAGAATGATGGGTAGTTTAATGTCTGACCTATGAATGAATTGAGAATTCAACTTGTGAGTATAAAAATGACCTGTATTACATTGAGATGACCATTTTTTGTACTGTGTTACTTTGTTGTAGGCAAGCTAGACTCATTAATTTGCGAGATCCCTTGTGCCCTGATTCTTTTGTTATCAGTATGATGTATGTTAAGAAGGCTTTTTTACAGTCACTAAATCGAAAAGTTCTCAGTGCACCAGTTGAATATTTAAAGAAAATGGTAAAATCTATTTAGAGCTAGCAATCTGTGTAAACTAACAAACCTATTCATTAAGGAAGACTAGAAAAGAAAAGACTAGACCTGGGAGCCTAGGCTGTGAAAAAAAAAGAAAAAAATAGAGAATGAAGAAAATCTACTAGTCATCAAGTAGATTTGAACATGAATCAAGACAAACTGCACTTTTCTTTAGTAGTTTATTCTCAGATAAAGCATAACTTTTGTAGCAACGGGCCATCACGAGGATATTTCATTGCCGGTTGTATAGGGGTTTTGGGGTCCAGAAATCCCTTCTCTCGAAGAAAACTCAACAAATCTTTTCGGCCTCGTCGAATCTTGCTTAATTTATAGTATCTTGTCACTAAAGCTCTATTAATTTCATCGATAGCATCTGCCGGTAATTCGCTCTTGCGCTCTTTGAAGAAGGAACAATATTCCTCAATCTGACTTAGGAAAGCAAATCCTTGCACAGGTGCAGCAGGAGCTGAATAAATCAACTGCTCTTTTGTCTTGATTTCATCCCATCTGTCTTTAACCCACTCCCACAAGATGGAGGAGTCTGTTGCCCGTGCCATTCCTTGCAAGGCAACTTCATATGTCGGATACCAATCTTCTGCTTCATTGAGTTTTTCCTGATTAGCGACAATGTCATCGAGTATATTATGCACTTCTTTCTTGTCGCTAATCATACCCATAGCCTGTGCAATAGCATGCCGCTCGCCCTCTTCCACGGTCGGATCTAGCATCTTCTTTTTCAATGATTTAATCGCCTCGCCACGCTCCTTGGAATATGACATTGCATGAATAAACAGATGGGTTCTCAATTTGGTTGTTTTTGCATTCTTTGCCGTACTATCATAATCCCGATACAAGGATGAGCACAACTCAAACGTCTCTGTAAGGTTAAAGGCACATCCATATTGGATTATTTCAACATCAGAATTAGATAATTGTTCAACGGCTGACCAACCTGTAGAATTCAAGTTTTTGACCTTTTTAAGATTAGCAGTCATCAGGTGTGCTTGAAACTTCTTGAAAGCAGGGGCAAGATCTGGCATGTATCTGGAATACTCAGTGGCTAAGTTCCTGACACGAATCATCATAAGCCTGAACACTCTTGCATCATCCTCTGCCTTCCAAGCCTCAAGTAATCGGGCACATGATCCATGACTATACTCCAGCTGTCGCAAAAGATATAAGCGATGTTCTGCATGCATTACCTTCTTTACACCTTGCTCGGCTAGACCTTCTAAGTGGCTCTTGGAATAAAGTGGCTGGTAAAATGCATGGTTCTCAGAAGTATTAAACAAAATATAAGAGACATTCTTTGCCGCCGCCAAATTGAATTTTTTTATATTAGTCTGGGGTACGGGCTTGAATCGGACCCTCTGTTGAAGACCTTCATTTCCGAGAATAAGCTTAATATATGTGGGATAATTCACCTTGTATCCTTTGGCGGCAGGAGGGAGTGTAATATCTGGTTTCTGCTTCAAAAAGAATGTCGACTGGTCTTTTTTAGACCTCTGCAAAAACATAGTTGGATGCCCTGAATTTTTGACCCAAGCATTCAAAAAGTCTTTAGATCGTGGAGTCTGGAAAGCATTGACAACATCCTCGTATCCAGCAGCCTTGAATGATCGATTCTTTACAAGTCTTGACAAACTTTCGAAAAATTTATCTTTGCTGATAATTTTAGATAGGGCACTGAAAACATAAACTGATTTCATATATACTGAGTTCCTCCAGATAGATTCAAATGCCGAGTCCATGTTATGTGAAGGTAAAAGTTCAAGAGGAGGTGTGTCTCGAAGAGTATCAATCATGAGTGCATAGGCCGGTTCTCCGTAAGTAGCAGTATTTTTGAAGATTTTCGGGTAAAGATCTTTCAGGCCTGTAAAAGTCATCCACTGAGTAAGACCCTCTTTTATCCAAGTCTGATTCCAAGTCTGTACGGTAACAATGCCACCTAACCATTGATGTGCAGCCTCATGTAGCATAATCACATATTCATTACAGTTTCCCAAACATGGCTTTTGTTCGTCAATTACAGCGGTTTCAGCTAAGAGAGTCGCCAAACCAAAATTTTCAAAGCCGAGAGTACCATGAGGTAGCTCAGGAACGTATAATACCCGGAAGGTTTCGAAAGGATAGTTGATTCCAAGCTTTTCTTCATAGTATTTCATAGCTTTTGCCGCTATCTCAACAGATGGCTTGAAATATCTAGCGTCGTTCTGATTTTCT
Organism: Trigonopsis cantarellii; assembly: GCA_030574495.1. Classification (NCBI taxonomy): domain Eukaryota; kingdom Fungi; phylum Ascomycota; class Trigonopsidomycetes; order Trigonopsidales; family Trigonopsidaceae; genus Trigonopsis; species Trigonopsis cantarellii. The sequence continues at coordinate 65,868 of JAJMFB010000051.1, forward strand.
AGTTCTCTCAAATTGAAGTATCCTTCCACCTTGACTCGACCAGATTCTGTAATTGTGACTTTCTCTGCTCCTTTCAGCACAGCAAAAGCATTATGATATGTTGAAATAGGAGGTGTCTTGGAAAACTTGGAAATACTTTTGCCTTTATTTGTGCTCTTCTCTTTACTTTGAACATCCGTATTTGAGATAACCGTGATATCTTGGTCTTCATCATGCTCGATCTCCCAGTTAAACGAGGCCCGTGTGGATGGCTCATCAATACATGGGAAGACCCGTCGAGCACCTATCTCTTCAAAGCTTGTAAATAACATGTAAGATCCCTCGGTCTTCATTGACGAATCAGAGTAAATCAGACCTCTGGCGACTCTATTGGGAATCTTGCCTTCGGCTTCAATGATGAGGCGAAATTGTTTGTCAGGCTTCAACTCTAAATCAAAAACTAAGGTAATGGTCTGATTCAACTCATTTGGAATTATTTGTGTCGGTTTCTGAGTGGAGTCAGTATCCTCTTCAGTGTTCAAAAATGATCTGTTTGTATTCAAAGCAGAGTCATTGCCACTTTCAGTTATCAGGGTTTTAGTCAAGTTCAGCCCGACCGCGTGTAAGGTTACTTGATTTGAGTTGCGACGAACTTTGAAGTCCAGGTTCATTTTAGTAATAAAGGATTTATCTTTGACATTTGGAGCAAATCGAATAGTATAATGAAGGGGCTCAACATTATGGTCTGTTTCGCTTGCGCTTGAGTTGATACCTGCTGCAATAGGTATGTCGTCAATTGCACTAGCTGAAATTGTAACATTCGAAGAATCAAATTCATCCACATCGCCAATAGAAGCAGAACTAGATTTGTCTAGTTGTTTAGGTATCTCTTCAATGGCAAGGCCGGCAGCATCGTTTTCTAGGCTTTCAGTGTTATCGGCCTTTGCCAGAACAGTTACCACCACCCAAGAAGCATATAGTAGAAACGATCCCGAGATCTTCATGTCTTCGGCTTCCTTTTGTTCTTGATTCCTTTTGTTCTTGATATACAGAATGGTAGCCACAAGCCAAATTGTTTTTAAAGCATTTTCGCATGCGCTTTTAAAAGTAATCCACAAAGAGGAATCGGTCTTGCATTCCAGTCGCCTCGAAAACTCTTTGGTAGATAAAAGCTCATGAATTCTAACCGTCAACTGATGTTAGGTCTTCAATTAGCGCACATTAGCACATATTACAGTCATAAAGAGGCTCCCTATTCCCGTCCATTGGCTAATGACATAGTTCCATCGCCATGCAAGGTTCTCATCTCAGTTATTATTATACTTGTCCTTTTGATCGTCATTCTCTATCCTGTGTCGCCCAAGTACTGTCATTCCGTACAAGTGAGCGTACGTTCAGGGTCTCCAACGCATAATCGCTTGTAGTCGGGGAGCCATAGGTAATAAAGTCAAATCGGGTCATATTGCTTTTGTGGAAAATAATGAGGTTTACCGAGAAGCACGGAGAATCTCTTTATTTTCCAATCAAGTTTAACGACCTCGCTTCTGAAAAATTGCTCAGTTTTGCTCCATATAGAGAAACTACCTTTTGCAGACTGGAGATGAATTATATCTCCCTCAGGGCAATTCACCCACGTGGAAGGAACAACGCCCTCTCTAGCTTCAGGTTGATTGGCTTAACCTCTCCCCAGTGCTGATGATGGGAAAACTTGTAACATGTAGTTGATTCCGATTACTCAATAAAAAGGGCATGCCAGGAATGCCGACAGATCGGCGACTAGGAAAAAGTTTTTTGGAGATAAAAGAGCGAGTGAAACCGCCCGTTTAGGCAAATGCAAAGCCTGTGTTCCGAACGAGTAGGCGCATGGCTTCGCAGGGCAGTCATTATGTGTTTAGTGTATTCTGCTCCGTTTCAAATGAGCGTTTTGGTTCACAAAATCTTCAAAAGAACACTATCTTTGGAGTACACAGTCACAAGGTCACCACGCATGGCTTGATTCGGGCAGATCGGCATATTAATATAAGTCCGAGCAAGGTTTCAAATATAAAGAAATAAACCTATAGTGTCCTATTCAATATCTTAACTTTTCAATTTGTTTTGCATGTTTGTGTTCCACTATATACCGAGCAAATTACTAAGATAAAATATACAGAACAAGCCGGAATATCGGGCGATAGGATCAACGGCAGTAAGGTGTGTATAAGTTATCCAAAAAAAAAAAATAAAAACTTTTGGTTTACTGAATGAATGGCCAAAAAAAGATCATGATGATTGCTGTGAGATTCGAACTCACGCCTCCGAAGAGATCAGGACCTTAACCTGACGCCTTAGACCAACTCGGCCAAACAACCGTTATTGTGATAGTGGCTTAGATGTTATTCCGGTAGTCTAAACCTGCACGTGATTTGAATTTCTTTTGCCTTTTTCTTACGTAATATTTCTTACAGCCTCAAATAAATTACATAGAGATATTTCTTTAGCTTTAAAGTATAGTGTGTGTTTTTTTCGACGCTCCAGAGCCACTGTGTGGCGTGCTACGAAATAGAATGTTTTTTTAAAGGCTTTTTCGGTCCAAAAAAATTTTTGAGAAAAGAAAGAATTCTAAAGTCTACACACTAAAATGACACCTTTGTAAATTGACACCCTGGTTTTTTTTTTTTTCTCTTTTGTACCAACTAAATTAGCGTGCCTTACTTTTTCCTCTCTTTTCTCGACCCCTTTTTCGGATTTTTCCAGGTTTTCCCCTAACTCTCCCTAGGAGGGAAATCCAGCACCACTACAACAACTACGACACTTCACCAAATGCCCCTGAGCCTGCAGCAGGCACGTATAAGACACAGTCCTACTTTTTGTATTGCGTGGATAATTGTATATTATTAATAGCTAGGTAAATAGGACTCTAATATGATTTTACTACTACTACTACTAAGGTCTTTTACTTTTGACGAGTACGCAATAGTAATAGTAGTAGTAGATCGCGATATGAGTTCCAGAAACTCAACGGGCCGGACCTAGGCTACCTAACCTAGTTAATGCCTACCTTATCGTTTAATTCAGTTCAAGTCGTTCCCAACGGATATGATAGTATTTGAAGAGGGGCTTAAACGAAAACTTGGTATTTTCAATTTTCCTTGCTTTTCGGCGATCTGCACTTTATTTTGATTTTGGTTTTTATTACGTAAACTCTTGATCGTTAATCGTCTTTTCTATGAGCGTTGTCAAATGTACATACATTCTATGTAATATAATGAACTGGCTTGCATTAAGAGAATTTATCCTTGCTGTAGTGTCAATTCAGTATTCTAAGGGGCCTAACTACGTTGTCCGATCCCATCGGGGAGAAATGCAGCCCATGTAATTGATATAACTCGAAGTGGATAAGTAACTAATATTTAATATTAGATGACACTACGCAAATAATATAAACATTTCCAATCAATCTTGTAAATGCAGTTTCTTCAAAAAAGGGTTCAACATGGAAAGAAATGAATGAATAAATTTTTATCGAAATTCTAAAGTACACATATGAATCTTTGTAAGCTCAGTGCGAATGAAAGGAAAAGTCCTGACTATAATAAGGACTACCTCGACTTTGTACGAAGAAGACATCAATATACCGTATAAACATGCGTAGGTTGCTTATTTAATGAAGACTTGTTTACTTTAGTTCTGGCGTAGTCAGGATTGTGCGATATATACAGTACGTGCCATGTGATAATATTCTTGCTGCTAAAGACCATACGAAACATATATACTATTTGCTATCTGTACAACTCTGTCTCACGGTAAATGCAGAGAGGCTGCCAATGAAGCTGTTCAAAAACTGCGTTGGTCAAAGGTGATCACTACAATAAGTTGTGAGCTTTTGCGGGGTAGGATTCTGTACCTTCTACAGGAAGTTAACCACAACTCAAGATAAAAGAAGATGGCTAATAAACTGGAAGCTTTGCCTCCTATAACCAAACTATCAGAAGTCGTGACAAGGATACTTGGCAGCAATCCTGGACCATTCACTCTGCAAGGAACTAATACGTATCTTGTAGGCCGTGGTCCTCATCGGGTCCTCATCGATACCGGGGGAGGTGTCGACGATTATCACAACCTCCTAGTAGACTATTGTCATAGCCAAAAGATAAAGATTACTACTGTTCTTTTAACTCATTGGCATCATGACCATATAAGTGGTGTGCCCACGCTTGCTCGTGCCTTTGATTCCCCTCCCCGCATATTTAAGGGCAGATCTCCGTCCCACAATGACCGCGATTTAGCTGTAAATCTCGAGCCTTTCCTTACCGGCTATATACACGACCAGCAGGAGTTTGGCCAACATGAGGGGGTTAAGCTTACTGCTCATTTTACACCTGGGCATACCGACGATCATTATGTGTTTCTTCTACAGGAAGACCCGTCTTCCTCAAACCAGCAAACATGCGCACCATCCTTATTCAGCGGGGATAACATACTAGGCACAGGATCGGCGGTATTTGAGGATTTGGCTACATACATGAAAAGTCTATCGAGAATGGAAAGTCTGTTAGCCTCTCAACAAGTAAATTCACCGACAAGAGCAATACGAATATATCCCGGCCACGGCCCTCTTATTGATGACGGTCGGTCCAAGACACTAGAGTATATCAATCATCGAAAGCAGCGAGAAAGTCAGATCCTTGAGACCTTGGCTTCCTTGCATCAAAGAGACAATCATCCCCTAGGGTGCACTGTCAATCAGGTGGTATCGGAGCTATATGCAGACTATCCAAAGAACGTGCTAGCAGCAGCAGAGCGCAATGTACTACAACACTTGGAGAAGTTGCATTTGGAAAACAGAGTCACCAAGTCAGTTGATGTAGTTGACAACTTTTGGAGCGTGAACAAAGACACATAATTTATTGAATAATAGTAATACATTCATGTGCCCTATGAAGGCCTGTAATTGAGTATGCTCCTCTTTCGCTTAGATCTGACCAAGCTATAAACGTAAAGCCACCGCCAGACGTCGTTCACAGCAACGACCAAAAAGCATGCCATAATGTTCCTATTAAAAACTCCAATCCGATCTATTTTGGGAAACAACCGTGCTATGCATGTTCCAACAAGGGCGCTAGAAAATGGGAGCATGATGGGACCCACCACCGCTGACATGATATTTTTGTTGTTAATACTGAGCCCAGTACCTTCTTCTTCGTCAATTACAATCACAAATCCGTCCTCATTCCTCGCCTGTGGCTCTGGTTGGATTTGAATTTGGATTTCCGGATTTGCTTCACCGTTGTCCATCTCCCCATTCGGCAAAGCCGCCGGACGCTCATCGGGGTTTATGTTATTATTGTCATCTGCTCGTTGTGGTATCACTGTAGCATTAGTCGCACGAAGCAGATAGTCGAGATCAGGGTCTGTTAGGAGGAATGGGCGAAGTCCCCGGTAAACATAAGGTTTGATAAGCCTATGAAGGACCCGGGCCACCAACAGACTATATACTCCGGACTTGGGAGACCATAATGGCTCAGCTTTGAATGGATTACTCACAGCGCTGGCAGCGGCAAAAAGCAGCCATTCAGCAATGAAGGACTTGGATCTTGACATGACAAGCAGAACAGGGATAGCAGGAATCAATATTAACCGTTTGAGAGTCAGGTTCTCAATTATTATCGTACCATCAGAAGTTATAGGAGCACCCAAAGCAACTAAAGCTTGCGCTGGAGGCAGCACACAGCTAATAGTAGCGGCTCCTAGAAAGTAGAGTGAAGAATAAACGAAAGACATTGCGCTACCCGCTGTAGTTGTAATCAAAGTCCACTTAGTTGCTTTCCATCCCCACCGAAATATTTGCCGTCGAATGTAGGGGATCATGGATCTCGGGTGCTCGACTTTAATGGGCATCTGGCACTGAGGACATAGACATGATTCATCCGACACCAGGAGATGTCGATATAGATTTCCTCCATCAATAAGATGGTTATTTCCTAGACCGAGAACATCCCTAGGATCGGGAGCAACTCCAGATGTTGTATTTTTTTCCGCTATCCAGCTTAGTAGACACTCTTCGTGGGCGACAAGATTACACTGGCATGGCCGCCGCCAGTTCAAAGGTGCTCCAGGCCGCGAATAGGGCGACTGCTCATTGGGCCCCCCATAGCATATCCAGCAATGAAAATCGCTCCCGCTTAAAGGGTCTTCTACCATTGTAATAAACTTAGCCCCGGCGGAGTTGAAGGAGGGCAGGGCAATCAAAAGGGCTGGAAAATATGAGAGAGTAACAAAGAGACAATAGTGCGGCTCACATTGGGAATTTCAATGTCCCAATGAATCTTTTGAGCAAGGTCATCTCGATAATCTGAAAGGGTACTACTGTAATATCCGGGGTCGAATTGTCTTAAGAGGATGCAGGTTTATTGAAATCAGCTACCGGGAGAAAAAAGAAGAAATATATAAAGATGCCCAGGTCGAGGAGGCTAGCCGCTAGACGCGTGGCCAACTACTCCAATTTTTTCAACGAAGAAGGAGAGGGAGCGGAAGGAGCTACCCCATGGACAGATCCTGCTGATCTCGAAGACGATGAAGAATACAAAGCTCCAGATTCTGAAGATGAGAGACAGGACGATGATGATGATGTGGTAGAAGAAGACATTGCTATGGAAGAAGCGGAGCACTCAGAAGAGGAAAGCAATAACATGGACATAGATCACAGCGACGAAGAGCTTATTCCCGTTGCAAACACTCCACGCCGTATCAGGACATACAAGCCCAAAGTAAAGCCCGAAGTGGTCAACCCATTCATATTAGCGGAAAGGAAACGTTACGGAGAGACTACGAATACAAGTCTGTTTACTATTTTTGGTTATAATAAGTCCGAAATAGAGAGCCAGAAGTATTATTCCCTTTTAGAAAAGTGGATACCAGTACAGGCTAGTTTTGCCGTTCCCCTTAAAGATATACCTCTGAGCCAGCTGGAACTGGACACTGGGTTTACCATTTCAGAGACAAGGTTACAAGCTCAAAAGGCTAGAGAAGTGAATCCAACGGAAGCAAAGGCTCTACTTGAGGTGCCTGACGATGACAGTGATCCAAGTCTGATGCGAATCTGCCGGTTAGGTGAGATCAACTCTCACTCGGATGAACAAAAAGATTTCCCTTTGGCTCGTGGCTCGACTTTGCCCTTGCCAGCTGGTCATTCGCGGGGCCATTTGTTGAATTGCGGAGGATTGGTCACTAGCCTTGCATTCAATCAAGAGCCTATAGGGGGGTATAACTACCTTGCAGTTTCTGTAATGGCATATAAAGAGGAGCAACTACAAGTAATAGCTAATCCAGAGGCCATGCAAGCTAGTGCGTTGACTTCATACGAGGCACCTTCGCAAATTCAGTTGTGGAAAGTTCCTTTAAAAGGGACAGATCAACCAGTACTTGCTAAGGTTTTTGTATTTGACTACGGAACAGCTTGGAGTTTGAGCTGGAACCCATCAAGAATCGCAAGTTGTGGTGGAGATGAGAGTGATACGAAGGTCGTTGGACTCTTGGCCGCCTGCTTTCATGACGGGGCTGTAAGGATTCTCGCTGTTCAAGAGATTGCTGAGTCCGATACAACAATCTACGGTATGTTCTAGAAGACTCTCTCTATTTTGGTTTATGCTAAGTATAGGAACATGAAAACAGAGAAAGTTCAGTCGACAATCAAAGAATTACACATTCCGCAGTTAGTGCCAACTTCACTTTCTTGGATCGGTGACAGAAAAATAGCTGTTGCGTACGACACAGGTATGAGATAAATGGTGATTTAAGTTGTGGCAAGGCGGAGCGTGATTATTAGCTACAGGTCTGCTGACGCTGGGTATTTTTGTCAAAAAGGACACATTGGAATTTTCCGGCTAGATTGGGAAGATGAGACATTGACAAGTCATGGACCAAAAGATAATGAGAATCTTAAAGTTTGGCCGACGATTTTACGCAGGGCGCATAAGTCTGCTATTTCCAAAGTAACGACCGCAGTGCTTACCAATTCGGTACCACTAATCTGTACATCCAGTACGGACGGACATACTATGGTGACCGATTTACGCAATGCAGGTTCTACGAGAGCCTCGACGCGGAGATCCAAGCGTAAGTTACCAAATTTCTTGAATTTTTTTTCTCTTTTGGGTTTGTGCTTGAATTGTTTAAGTTTGCGATTTTTTGATTGTCACTCTGTGGTACCACTCTCTTGGCGCTGAGACCCTCTTGCAAACATAATTTTTGCAAATTACTTTTCAATCATCTACAAATCGGGTTAGCGTACGACTCTAAGCTAACTTGACTTTGGTTGGTAGTGTACTCCGCCGATGTGGTTTATTCGCCTCATACCCAATCCTTTGTGTCGGGCGGCGAGGACGGGTATGTGAGTAAGCTAATCTTTATTAGAAGGTACGGACAGAATATCGGGAGATTTGTTAGCAGTCATTATGCCGGCACGGTTCGGTGTTGTGCCTGTCCTCAACAGGTTGCATCGGCACCAATGCTTCTCTGTGGAGGAAGCAATGGAATGCTAACTATGAGCAATTTGGTGCAAAAAACATTTGTCGGACGCAGGGATAAGGATAGAGAAAAGGTACGTATCTTTAACAAATTGTTCTTTTATG
>JAJMFB010000052.1:0-73680 GCA_030574495.1 Trigonopsis cantarellii
AAAAAAAAAAAGGGACCGAAAAAGGGAAAACCATCAACACGAAATTTTGTTGTAATCACCCTTTCATTTAATTTTTTTTTTTTCTTTCTTCTTCTTTTTCTCTCTTTCCATCTCTTTCTATTTATAGTCAGACCAGTTGACTTTGGTGTGTCTCTTTTAAATTATAACAATGGTCAAGCAAGTTGCTGATATCCGTCGCAAACTTGTCATTGTCGGAGATGGTGCTTGCGGTAAAACCTGCTTACTCATGTAAGTCCTTTTCTCTCTGTCTTTTTTAATTTATTTATTTATTTATTTTCATTACTAACGTTGGATGTGTTAAGTGTCTTCTCCAAGGGCACCTTTCCTGAGGTAAAATACTACTACATTACATGATCTGGAGGGTGGAAGAAGTGGAGTCCAAGCCAAGAACACAGAAAAAAATTGCTTAACACCTCGCGTTTACCAATAATTTTTCTTCCCTGGGGTTGTCAATTTGGATTCTCCGCCCTTCCATCCTCTTGGTAAAAATTGAGTTTAATTTTTTTGGGACTGGTAAAAATCTAACTCGTACTTGCACGCACAGGTCTACGTACCAACTGTTTTTGAAAATTATGTGGCTGATGTGGAAGTCGATGGCAAACATGTAGAATTGGCATTATGGGATACTGCTGGTCAGGAAGACTACGATCGACTTCGCCCATTATCTTATCCTGATTCTAATGTTATTCTAATCTGTTTTGCTATTGACTCTCCCGATTCTCTTGACAATGTCCAGGAGAAGTGGATCTCGGAAGTCCTTCATTTTTGTCAAGGACTGCCTATTATTTTGGTTGGATGCAAGAAGGATCTCCGTTTCGACCCAAAGACAATTGAAGAACTTCGAAAGACATCTCAAAGGCCTGTCACTTCTGAAGAGGTAAGCAAAAAAACTGACATTGTCAAATTATGATGAGGAGACTCTAACTTTTATTACATTACAGGGGTTAGCAGTTGCCCAGAAAATTGGGGCAATAAAATATCTTGAATGTTCTGCAAAGACTCAAGAAGGAGTTCGTGAAGTATTTGAGCATGCGACAAGAGCAGCACTCTTAGTTAAAGACAGAGAAAAGAAAAAGTGTATTATTCTCTAAACCATAATACAAATACCGCTTTTGATTTTCATTTTGTCTTTTCATTTTTTTCTTTTTTGCTTGTTTCTTAGTTGAATTGGAGGCTCTTGTTATTTTTTTGTCTTTTCTTCTTTTTTTTTTTTGATTGAATTTATTATTATCATTATTATAACAAACACGACGGAAAAAAAAAGGAACAAAAAGAAAAAAAAAGAAAGAGAAAAGAAAGATAAAAATGGAGAGACAACAAGAAAGGCGCGCCGCGGGGTCGGCATTATGGTCTATTACTAAGTTTATTGTTTCTCTGTCCTGATTCTTTGTTTCTCCTTTTTTTTTTTTTTTTTTTTTTTTTTTTTTTTTTTTTTTTTTTTTTTTTTTTTTTTTTTTTTTTTTTCTTTTTTCTTTTATATTGTTGTGGTGCGAGTGAGTGAGTGTGTGTGTGTGTGTGTGTGAGAGAGAGAGTGTGTGTGTGTGTGATACAGATGAATTTATAAATTTCATACCTGAAGTTATAGAAAAAACAAAACCAAAACCAAGTAGACAGACAGTATGTATATTGAAATAACTATTGGTGTTTGGCTCTGGAAGCGAGAAATTCTTTGATGCGCTCTCTCAGGGGATCATTTGCAACCACATCATCTATTTTCAAGGGATTTCTATTGAATGGATCAGTTGCATCACTTAGTAGATGAGCTTTAAGTGTAGATCTATCGATTGAAACTTTGGATGATGGGAGGATGACTGGATCGGTCATGAGCGTATACATGAGGGGATCCAAAAACTCATCTGGAATATCCCCTAATTCCTCTTCACCTTGTAAAATTTCCCGCTGACAAGTTTCAACTTGGTTGGCAAATTCATATAGTCTTTCAATATCTTTGGATGATTTCACTGAATATTTTGTCAAGATGGATTTTGCTCGATCGAAATTCTCCTTTTTAAACGATCGACCATCTTTAGCTGTTGCTTGAATAAATTTATCATCCCCACTCAAGTTCAAGTAAACATCACATATATCTGAAAGTAGCCCCTTTGGATTGAAATGATACTTCTGTGGATTTTCAACTTTAAGCCCGGTGCATTTCGGCCCAACAAGGGCATCTAAATTATAGTCCAACATGGCTGCAAGTCGATCAACTATTTCAGCACTGGTAAATGCTTTAGGGATAGCACTGGTAAATAGTTTGAGTAATTCTAATGTCTCATTGGCTAAAGACATGTATGAGGTAGCCTGTCTTTCCGTACTGACCAGGTGCTGTCTATTCTCATCACTCAGCTCTTTGCCCTGCTTAGCCTCCTGTTGATACCGGTGAATGTCTGCTAATTTCGATAACGATTCATCTAAAAGATACGTTACATCATTTAAAAGTAACGCGACAAATCTGACAAAGAAATCAGCAGAATCACGACTAGAATCTTCAAGCCTTTGACGATATGCTGGACTTTGCCAGATACATTTTATAATCATTGATAATTGATATCGGATATTGAACTTGTCGTAGAACTGTGAACTGGCTCCTGTTTGTTCAACTTCAATATAAAATGACATCAATGTGACAAATAGTTGATCAATGGCTAACGGTAACGACATCAAGGTATCACCTAGTATCCCATGTTTATATGGTCCATGAGGTATAGTTCCATGAAACAAAACTTCAGCAATCTTTGCTCTTAAGTACGGATTCTTAACGTACTTGGACGATTGTAAAAATGTAATACAAAACACAATCAAATCATTTTGCGATTGCTCAAGTAATACATCAGGATGGTATCGGAAGATAAATAAACACAGGGAAGTCACAACCTCGATAAAATATTCGGGTAAATTCTTAAATATCTCGCTGGGCCCATCTTTAAGTGGAAGTTGGATCATCTTTTGAGGATACTCATGTCGAGGATCTGCCTCACGAACTAACCATGTAGCTGTTGTAAGAATAAATGCATAATTTCGTCCCAATATTAGCTTATCATGAAGGCAAACCTCGATTGCCGCCTTTAATGATTTCGCCTTTGAAAGTTGAGTATTGATTCGTTTGATTGTTTCCTCCAATAAGCGGCTCCTGGGGGAATTAATCCATTTAGGTCTTTCGTGTTCTAACTTTTCTTTATGAGATTCCATATCTTCAATATCACGAGAAAATCGTTCGTAACTTGACATGGCTCCACCAAAACCATAATGTTGGCAAGCCAAAGTCAAAAAGAAAGAATCAGAGATAAAATTCACTCCAACAGATGGATTGCGGTTAGAATAGAACTGTTTTGATCCAGCATCATCAGAGACAAGCTTTGTTTCGTCGGATATATCAACTCTTGATGTCTTGAGGAAATATTCTCGATCAATCCTATCAATCTTTGAATAATTTGGGCACATGAATGGTTCTGAAAGTCGGGTAAGGACTGAGTTCACACTGATCATGAATCCATCACTAGAAACTGTTAATGGGTCAACTTGCATAGCTCGTCGTTTATGATTAAGATTGCAAACTCGACCATAATAATCCAAGAGTCGTTCCCTCACTCGTGGTGATGATCGAACGATTCTGTCTGCAATCAAATATAACTCATGCTGAATAGTCTTGACTTCGGATTGGAGGGCTGATTTGGTTCGCTGTTCATTTATTGGCTGCTTACTATCGACTTGGGGAAAGTAGTATTCAGCAACTTGGGCTTGTGTGGGAGAACAGCGTAAAAAGGGCCCCAATATCGTATCTGTTTCAATCGTTGTGGCACTAATATTGGAAGGGAGAAACGCTTCCGCTTCAACTAGAACTGCGCATGCTTCTTTGATGGAGACCACTTTAAATAAAGCCCTATAAAAAGGTTGATAATCATCAATCATTGATTTTGTCCGTAGTGATCGACTCAAAGATGTGTATACTGGTTCTAATAATTCAGGCAGACAATCATTTTCAACTGCTCGATCACACATATCTTGTAAGAGTTCTCCAGAGACTGAACCCGAGGAGTTTTCATTAAGTAAAAGACGGTCGGATAGTTGGACGGTCGATCCAAACAGATCTGGAGTTGTGAAGCAAAGACTGGCATAGCTTGAAGTTAACCTACGAATCTCGGCCAAAACAGCCAGTTTGTCTGAATACAATGCATCACTCTGTCTGATCCCTCTTTTGACTGCCATCATCCTTGACCAGCACGAGACAAGGTAATCAAAAGGGGCTTGACATGGGTATTCTGTCAATCGGGATAATATAATCCTGTCAACTAAAGATGCATCAAGCAGATCCTGGGAATCAGAAGGGAAATCTTGTCTCAGAGATTCAAGATAGGTAATAGACGAGTCAGTGGTAGGCTGTAGAGATATAGCGAAAATGCTAGCTATTGTCCGATGTTGCCACAATCTGAATTGATCTTTTGAGTCTGTCACAGGAGGGGTCGAAGGTGAAGAAGGTCGCCGTTTTTCTGGTACTATTGATTTTGCTGACTGATGGCTGATTTCAGAGCTGGGCCGCGGCGCGGGGGGACCTGGGACAGCAGGGGTATGAGGAGTTGAGGTTCGGGAAACCAACGGCGAAGAAGATGATGACGACGGAGATGAAGGCCGATTTTGATCCTGTTGCTGGAGCCGAGCCAGTCGTTTCTGTCGAATCTATATCCATGACGTTAGCCATGTGTGTACAATTAAGAGACAACAAACACAAACAGAATTATAAATACTTTATCAGCATCCGACACGGGAGAGTTACTCATATTGAACCGAGAAAAAAAGGCAATTTAATAACGCTGGAACGGGGTCAAAAGATGTAATCGTTGTAGTCTATAACGTTAGCAGTAATGGCAGAACCTCCGGTAGACACACAAAACCCAAATTGATGGCATTTTCCTCCCAACATTTTTTGAAGAACAAACAGGGCGGGAAATCAAACACAGAGAGAGAGAAAATACAGTCAATTAGTATGGAAGAAGACATTGAAACTGAGATTCCTCCTCTTTTACAGGAGGCTCTTGATACTCCTCGCGATCGGCTGTTTATACTTCGAACTGAACAGCAGTTGTTATCATTTATAAAAGATTCTCAAAGGTATCTCGTGTGATTATTCGGTTTATATACCTACTTTTTTCTAACCGAATTATACAGATCATGTGTTGAGCTGGACGAAATGAACTCATACCAAAGGCTTATAGCTCATACAATCGCTGATTACTATTGCCTTCGACATGTCGTGTCAGGTTCTTCTATAATTGTCTCCAGGTTACCAAACACGAGAATGTGTGTATCTAATATTATGCTATATGTATTTCTTACACTACTGACCTGATTCTTGTCAGGCCGACTCGCCGACTTTATGTCATTCTTCAATCCTCTTCAGAGCAACAACAGCAACAGCAACAGCAGCAGCAAGAACAACAAGAGCAACATCAAAAACATAACCGAATCAGATTAATGAAAAGGCGACAAAACAACTCGCAACAAGATTCTTCAGGCTCCAGCGTCTCCCAGAGTTCGGCCTCGTCTCCTTCTGACCCTTCACCCGATCCTCAATCTCTCCAAGAAAGGGCAGCAGCATATGAAAAGGCAAAGGCAAGGATATTTAGAGGGTTTTCGCAAGATGAAGGTTGGTTTTGATCTATAGTGGGGACTGTTTTTCTTTTGTCCTTAGAATGCTAACAGCGTTTTAGTTTTTGAAAATAAATCAACTGATATAATAGACCGGAATCCTAATAGTTCATCAGCACCAGACTTTCCTCTTCGATCCCAATACGTCCCATTGAATAACCATACCTATTTTAATCGGCTGAGGCCGATGGATAACCATTTTGGATACACACCTCCCGAAAGCTACAGTTGTATGAGCAATATAAGACCAAATAGTACCTTTACACCTAATCGACAGGCTCCTCCTCTACCCGATCTGTCAACAAATCCAATATTCCCACCACCTTTTCCTCGCCCTCAGTATGTAGCTAATAGTCATACTGGGTTTAGCCAACCTAACCCACAATTACCTTTGAATGGTCCCAGTCCATACAATATGATGATGACAGATCCATCGACTCCCTCAGGATTCACCAATAATGCCTTCACTCATGGGTATTGGAATTCAGATTATAGACCACCAAGGTCATAATAAAACATAGCTTACTGTAATTATAGAGAGACCATAGTTGATTATTTTTCTTTGGGGTTTTTTTTTTCTGTTTAATTTTTTTGGACGTTTTCATCTTGTTATTTTCATAAAAGGAAGGGCTATTTTTACTCAAGGATTTATCTTTTTATTTATATTAAATAAATATGTTTTAATTGTATATACTACCGCTCATTCTTCATATCTATGATTCGCTGCCGGACAAGTGAATGTATGACATTGTCAGTCTGGGCATCCAAAGTCTCAAGCTGGGGTTGAAGGGACTTTTTTAGATCTTGGTACTGCTTATTTGGATTGATATCGACAAGATTATTCTTATCTCCTTCTTGTTGATCTTGTGATTCCTGTTGTTGTTGCCGCCTTCGAGTCTCAATCTCTTGGGCAAGTTTTTCTAGAGTTTCATTCTCTTGAATGATTATATCGCCAACTCCGCTAACAGCAACTCTTGCATCAGGATCGAAATTGCGAGGCTTTATATACGCAGACGCATTGAGCCTAGAGACATTTTACTCTGTTAGCTATATACTCCAGAATATACGGGTGGGCAAATTTAGCAAACATACTTAGGGTGATCCTCGCCATCATCTCGGTTCCTTTTTCCTCCCTCGTTATTATGGTCTTTCTCCTGTTTACTTAAGGCAGCAAGGTGCTCCAATCGTTGCTTTCTTGACTCGGCCGCTGCTGATAGACTCATTAGTTGGAGATGGTTGTTGGGACACCAGGTTTCTTTACTACTAAGGACACAGAGAGTTGACCACAAATTTTGAAACGGTTCCTACATCAAGCTCTACTATCATATTGACAAGGATACTACATCATCATCATCTACGTTGAGGAATGAAAAACTCGCACGGCTATGCTTCAACATCTTCTTGCAATCTATTCATTTTACATTTTATGGTGTAGTAGTAGTCCCAATTGTTCGGGCAAGTCCGCAGCCCCGGGTAACTCACTCCCCCCACCATCACCATCGAGGAGGGCATTGGACACCTCGGATCATCTTGAATTTTAACTGTCATTCATCTCAATAAAACAATGGTGGAAGTTGTTCTCGGCGCCCAATGGGGCGATGAGGGCAAGGGCAAGCTAGTCGATCTCTTATGTGAGGATATTCAAGTGTGCGCTAGATGTCAGGTAGGTTCATCGAAAAATAACAAGGGGAGAAGTTTTTCCGGGTTCTGACTGTGTCGAATTTATAGGGAGGTAACAATGCTGGACATACCATTGTCGTTAATGGAGTCACTTATGACTTCCATATGCTTCCTTCTGGTAAGAAGTTTATCCGAAATATATGGTTTCTCTTTTCCAATACTGATAATGAACGAATGAATTATCAGGCCTTGTGAACCCAAAGTGTGTAAATCTCGTTGGATCCGGTGTTGTGGTCCATGTGCCGTCCTTCTTCAAGGAGTTGGAGCAAATTGAAACCAAGGGTCTTGACTGCGAGGGGCGGATCTTTGTGTCTTCACGATGCCATCTCGTGTTTGATCTCCATCAATTGACCGATGCCCTACGTGAAACTGAACTTGTCACCCACAACAAATCGATCGGTACAACTAGAAAGGGAATTGGCCCAGCTTACTCTACCAAGGCCAGTCGTTCGGGTATTCGAGTTCACCATCTAGTATCCCAAGAACCGGGTGCTTGGGAAGAATTCTGCGCCAAATTTAGACGTTTGGTCGATTCCCGCCGTAAGCGGTATGGACCCTTTGAATATGACATTGAAGCTGAACTCAACAACTACAAGGATTTGGCAAATCGTCTAAGACCTTATGTAGTTGATGCCGTCGACTTTATGCACAAGTGAGTTGTTGCGCTACCTTTTCTTTTGTTTTTTTGCCCGCAAAATACTTTTTTACTAATAAGTGCAATGCGTTTAGGGCCATTTCGAGCGACAAGAAGATTTTGGTTGAAGGTGCCAATGCCCTCATGCTCGATATCGATTATGGAACTTATCCTTATGTGACATCCAGCAGTACATCCATTGGTGGAGTGTGTACCGGATTAGGCATCCCACCTCAGACAATCACCTCTGTTATTGGAGTTGTCAAAGCCTACACCACCAGAGTTGGAGGTGGTCCTTTTGCCACGGAACAGCTAAACGTAAGTAGAAGAACAAAAAAACAAGATCCGTTTATGAGTCTAACATTTCTTTTTCATATTATTTTTCCAGGATGTTGGAGAACAACTTCAATCTGTTGGCAGAGAATTTGGGGTGACAACTGGTCGAAAGCGCAGATGTGGATGGTTAGACTTGGTTGTGCTTAAATATTCCACCATCATTAACGGATATACTAGGTAAAGTAACACGACCAAAGTCTTTAAAACGATAACGAAGCTAATGCATTTGTTGTAGTCTCAACCTAACTAAACTTGATGTTCTTGATGATTTTGAGACAATTCAAGTTGCCATTGCCTATAAGAAGGATGGCAAGACTCTAGAATCATTCCCAGGTACAGTATTAGAAACTCGTCTACACAAAAGGTGATTGATTTACTAACAAAAGATCATATGTAGAGGACTTGGGAGTTTTGGAAAGGGTGCAAGTCGAGTATGCTACTTTCCCAGGTTGGAAGAAGGATACTCGAGGTATCACTGAATGGAGGCAGCTGCCCCCAGAAGCTCGTGCTTACATTGAATTTATTGAAGGATTCTGTAAAGTTCCAGTCAGGTGGATTGGAACTGGCCCCGGTCGGGATGCAATGATTGTAAAATTTTAGAAATTTAGACCAGAGAAGAAAAAATTATTTGAAGCTCAATTTGTATCTTGCAGCATAAATGTGGTAGAATATCGGTCCGATTCAAATGGTGGATTATCTGCGATTTGTTTTATCAGACTTGTCGGGATTTTTTACTCCAGTGCGATAAGTAGTGAATGATCTTATCTTATTAATTAGTAAATTAAAAGTGATTTCCCAGGTAGAATCATTACATGTGTGAATATGCTTGAGCAAATGCTTTACTACTTTTGTAGGTTTAAATATATATATACACGTTATGAGGGGCAAATTAATCCTAATTATTCTATTAGAATGCTAAAAGAGGCTTGATCTCTTTTGCCAATTCGAGCATTACCGGCGATTTGGAAAATGCGTGATTGGCAAGGATTTCCTTTATCCTATTATTCACTTGAGACTTGGCAATCAATTTTCTACACTCTGGACAGTTGATTGTCATGAGTCTAATAATCTTGAGCAAATTCAGTTCCAGTTCCGGTTGTGATGTCTCGGATATTTCTGTTATGGCTTTGATGAAATCTTCATCTCTGCTCAAACCTCGCAATATCTCATCACTCGTACTGATAATACACAATAACGTATCCAAATACACATGTCCAGACTTGGTATTCACATGATACAATGATGACACAATTTGTCCTGTCATGTCCCGGGTAAGCATTTGTTGCTCCACCAAGATCGGATCGTATTGCTGCCTAAAAATATTCATCAACAGTTAACATGCATTACAAACAGAGTAAATTACAAAACTCACCATGCAGCAATTGTTTCCAGAGCATTCACTTGCCATGAAGAATCTTCCAAAAGCATCAAATATGTGTTCAAAACACCATTCTTTCGCAGTACAGACCTGCAAAAGTCGGTGCTCCTTACCAAATCTGACAACAACGGAATGGCTAGCTCTTTTAACCCTGGATATGAAGAAACCATTTCTTGCAATAATGGTACAATCCCAGCAACAACAATTTCTTGCTGTCTCATCTCATCAAAACCACATAGTTGTCTTATGCATGGAAGAGCTTGATTTGCAATATTCTAGAAGTGGCCATTAACTGTCAGTCTCCGACAAGGTCGTTCATTAATTATATGTTAAACAAACCTTGAAGAATGCTGATTGACTGCTATAAACCAAAACTTTCACAATGACGGTGAGTGCTCCATTAATTTCGAGTGTATGATTGAGCTCCGCCACTGTAGTCAAATTCTTGATAAATTTGAGTAATGTATGTTGCTCCACAACATCGAGCAGTGGTAGCACTCTCATGAGGCCTGGTAGTTTTCAAGTGTCAGAGTATAAAGGGGTATAATATTCATGAAATGCCGAAAAACTTACAGGTCATATTTACTCGGTTGATCTCCATGTCTTTGATAATGTCGTCACACTCAGAAAGTTTCAATAATATGGTGCATATGTGGCCAATGTCTTGATGGTATTCCTCCTGATCTTCAGTAATCGTCTCGAGCAGCCGACAAAGTGGAGACACAACCGACAACGTGGATAAACTTAAACACAATCCTAACCTCAGCGTCGGATCATGCTCCTACTTGAAGTTAGTAGGAGCTCTTATTTCTGTTCTTCCGCAAATAAAAAGATAAAATACCTGCAATTCAAAGGCTTTCCAAAGTCCAGCTAGACCTATCAATGCTAGCTCCAAAGAAGAATCCTGTTCTATCAGGAGATCCCTTGAGATGCGCAACCCATCGCAACATAAGAAGGCTTGAGCAGTGATAGACGAGCTGATAATCAAAGAGTAAATGATTTTTCCACAAGACAATCTTACTTGTGTAGAACATTGGGAATCTATAATTCTTGTAAGTAATAGAGGCCCTAATATTTAGGATGTTAGCTCCTTGCTCTCTGAAAATTTCTTCATTTCCTAATAACACTGTACCTCCAGACAGAGCAAAGCACTTTAGTTGCTCTTCATTGTGGTCAAACGTCTAGTGACAAGTCTGTTAGTCATGGGTTATCTTAACAAATCAATACCTCCTTACCTTATTTAGTATTGCCAAGACCAAAACAACGAGCTCTTTCTCTGATGGCACCCTTAATAAGTTCATACAAGCGAAAAAGCTTTTATGTTCAGCGAAACGAGAACTCAATTCGGGATCAGCTTTAAGCTCTTTCCACTATAATAGCATTTCCCCGATAAGTATGAGGTAGGAGGCAAAACCAGATTAAAACAGACTCACAATAGCTGAGATCGTTTGGAAATAATTTGGTTCGGGTGATCTTGTATTCAAATTATCGAGCAACTCTTCGAATCGGCTGAATTTGCAACTTCCATCATCATGCTCGGCCTCGATGTCGGATTCTAATACGACAAACTTTCATTAGTGCTGCCTTTTTTCTCATTCTTCACAAATTGTTCAGCAAACCTTGAAAGTCATTCTCGCTGTCAATGTCAGAGACAATTTCAGCATGACCTGAGGTGACTTTCATCTGTAGAAATCATCAGTCAACAATCAAGCCACGAATGCATATAGAAAGATACAAACTCTGTGCTTACTGAATAAAGATGAGATGTAAGATTCTCTGTTTTCTTGAAGAAGACTGAATAATCATCATTCTCCTCGTCTCCATTCACAGGATTTAATGTCTCAGGACATCCTGTCGATTCTGTAGATGGATAATGGCTCTGATCTTTGCTTTTCAGATTCTGATCTCTCATCTATAAGACAGTTTAGTGAGAAAAAATACAAATAGAGAGATAGTCATATGCACTGCTCTACCGACCTTTTGTTTAAGCTTATTCAGTAATTCCTGCTCTGAAGCATCAATAGCATCAGAATAATCATCAATGTCTTTTTCAGATTTTTCAAATGATTGAGCAACAGAGGTTAAAGGAGGCGTCCTTGTTGTATTATTCCATCGACGAAGTGTCTTCACCGCTTCATCGTAAGTCGACGGAGGGTCTGTTTCAGTCGTGTGAAACTTTGTCACCCACGGATGAGAAAGTAGTTTTCTTGCCGAAATACGAAGATTGGAATCCTTTTGAAAACATCTTAAAAGAAAATCTTTTGCTGCCTTGGTTCAACACTGTTAATTATGTTGTACAAAAACTTGAACAAGTATTTTTTTTCTAATATGGCAGTACACACCTTAGAAGTAAATTCAGGAATAGGAGGATGTTCGTCATTTACCATGGCGAACATGGCCGGCATTTGTCCTAGCGATGCATAAGGAGGCTTTCCTGCAAGCAGCTCGATGATAGTACATCCAAGACTCCTATGGAAAAGAAATATTAGTGGGTTCGGTGAAAGATTGGTCATGGGTACGAGAGTCTCTGACGCACCATATGTCGGAAGCACTAGAAGCTCCTTGGAGTTGGATAACTTCCGGTGCCATCCAATAAGCTGTCCCTACCACAGGGACTAGGGCAGTTGACGTTGCCCTATCCGAAACGCCAAAATCTGCAAGTTTGACATGCCCTCTTTTTGTGACCAGTATGTTTGCACCTTTGATATCACGGTGGATAACTCCGAGATCGTGTAAATAGACCAGTCCCTGGAGCACTTCTGATATGTAGCGAGAAGCTAGAACTTCAGGGAACTTGCCAAACTTGCGACTCAAAGAGTGCAGTGAACCATTTTCACAGTATCTAAAATCACATGGTATTAGTAATGGAGTCTAGCTTGAAAGATAGTGGTAATTTTTGCCATACTCAAGAATAATACTAAAAGAGTCTTTGTTCTTTTGACATCCCAGATAGCTAACGATATTCGGATGCTATCATTTGGTCAGCTGCAAGGGGTTCGTACTGACATGAATTTGAGACTCACATTCAATTTCCGCAATAGATCGACCTCAGACTGTGGCGATATAGGTATATTAGGGTATATAAAGAGACGTTTACCAAGGGAGTGTGGATCGACTCACAGGTATACTACTAAGATCAGATGGGGATAGTTTGGATAGCTGAAATACTTTGACTGCAACAGTTGAACCCGTCCTCAAATCTAAAGCTCTGAATACTGAAGCATAAGCTCCTTTTCCTAGTCGATCGCCAACAACCTTAGAGAGTGTATGTGAGCTGCAAGAAGAATGAGCAAGTTGAGTTTAAAACAAACATACCAAACTTGAGTCAGGCGTATACTCTGTCATGACCTCCGAATCTCATACATTAATCTCGACCGACTGGATGTGAGCATAACACAAAGGATAAGATATTCTCGATGAATATACTGCAGTAGTTACATCTGTAGCGCGCGCGTTGCGACGCGACGAAACGCGGTGCATTGTACTACTATGGACCATCTACTAGAAATACGGTGGAAGAAGACGCGGCCGCTTCTCTATGCGATACAAATAGATGACATCCACGGATGTGATTTGTATTTCAAGTCTACTCTCGTTAGTTGTAAATTCTGATATAGGTATTGCTCTTTTCAAACCGGAGCTACGTCCTTGTGGGTTAAAAGCCGCTCTATGTTTTTAAAATAACAGATCTACACAAATAAATCGATTGTACCACTTCTCTAACGTCATAGCATTTGGTCATTCTCGTTCATGGCACCATGGTTTGGATAGGAGGATTGTTGGGATGAGAAACCCTTCCAGAGTACCAAACATTTCTCGACTACGAGAGACTCTCCCTGAAGGCAAATGGAGAACAGCATGGAATTGCCATTTCAAGAGTCATTATTTGAGGACGATACTTCATCAAATCGAGTCAAGGATAGAAAAGAACGATTGGCACAATCAAGAGAACAATTTGAGGAGCAGCGACGAATATATGCCAGGCCAAAAGTCGAGTCATTTAGTACGATTGTAAGCGTTGGCTCAACGTTACTCCTATTTTTCTTATAAGTTCTAACATATCTGTGCAGATGGACGTGACAAGCAAAGGTACTTCAGTGACTTTGGAAGAATACCAGGCAGCTCAAGAGCGCGCTAGGTACAATAGATGTGTTGATCCTCCTAAACCAAGACACCTCTGCGACCAGGAAAAAGGACAATCAGAGAACAACATCAAGTGAAGAGGAAGGAAAACAAAAGTCTACGATTGCAAGTATGTGATTATGAACATCTTGATGGCCAAACAGACGTCCTTCTAGAGACATCCGTGAACCGGATAAAACCCAACTCTTGATTACTTGGAGGAAACTACGAGTCTCCCAACCCCCACGCTAAAGAGGTGACTATGGTAACCAACTCCTGAGACTTGGATATTGAATCTATCGCATTATAATAAATTGTAATAGTTCAGCCCCATTTTATTTTTTATTATGACGTGGTCTTGCTAGTAGTAAAGTGTTGTGGGGTGCGTGGTGTTTGACTTTCCTTAGCCACATAGGGTTTGCGCGGAACGTAGTCACATCACTCCTCCCAACCGACGCACAAATTTCGTGTCTAGATCCAAGCCAAACCAACCTCAAGGTGACATCGTCTGTGCTTAAACTCTCAACGACAATACACAACAATGGGTACGTGAAGCCAGTGGTTAACTATGATTCTTAAATTACAATAAAATAAACGGAGTGAGCGACTGACATGAAGGTTTTATAGTCAACATTCCCAAGACTCGAAGGACCTACTGCAAGGGCAAAGAGTGCCGCAAGCACACTCAACACAAGGTCACCCAGTACAAGGTAATGAAAAATCGACATGTGACTCAAACTTGTACCAGCAGAAAACTGACTCGACTCTTTAAATAATGTTATCAGGCTGGCAAGGCTTCTCTCTATGCTCAGGGAAAGCGTCGATACGATAGGAAACAACGAGGTTACGGAGGTCAGACTAAACAGATTTTCCGCAAGAAGGTATGCATTGGAGATAGGTTTTTGATTTTTTTGTTTTCCCTTGCCGCTGTTCTAACGAGCTCATTATTTGGTAGGCCAAAACAACCAAGAAGGTTGTCCTTCGTCTAGAATGCACTTCATGCAAATATAAGGCTCAGCTTTCCTTGAAGCGATGCAAGCACTTTGAACTTGGTGGAGACAAGAAACAAAAGGGACAAGCCTTACAGTTTTAAGATGTATGGAATATATGTATATGTTTTCATGCCCTTACCTTCATCATAATGTGTCTAGTGTATTATCCGGTAGTTACAATCAAACATATTGGTAATTCCCACTTGTTTTACGTACGTAAATTCTAGTGTTAGAGAATCAAAGAAGCGATGTTACAATGCCTCGGGAGTATTTATTAATCCAAATGACAATTACAGTGAGCATCTGGTTGAAAAATTGGATTCACTAATGATTGATAATTATTGATTAGCTTTCACATACATATATAATTTAGATAGACGAAATTTAACAATGACTGGTCATGATATTTGGAAGCAGGTATCGCGCGTATATTGGATATAACAAATGGGTATAACTGCATCATTCTTTATCTTGAATTTGCGTATTCTCACAACAATCGCAATCCAATTCCGATTGAGCCTGCTGCTTCTTGGCCACGTGTGGTGAGTATCGAGACTTTGATCGAAGTTTTTCCCCATAAAAGAAAAATATAAATGGCACAGGGGTCAATACCGTAGCAAGAAGAGACACCAATGTACCACCCCATTCCACACCCAAATTGTGAAATAACTGAACGCTAAACAGGGGGAAGACGGCACCAAAAGCAGATCGCATAATCGTGTTGCCAGCCACTGCTGAAGCAGCAAAAGTAAGATACGACTCGATTATATATTGTATAGCAGAGATGAATATGGCAACCAGCCCTGCCCCAGTAAATAGTCCACTTACTGTTGGTACAGCCCAGTGGACATACTTTGGATAATTTCCAGTCCAAAAAAACCAAAAAAGTCCAATTGGGAAAAGCACCGATCCAACGCACATGGCCAAAAGCCGAGCCTCAGGTATTGGTATGCCACCGTTATCTTTGTACTTCCTCTGGACATAAGGCTCACACACAGCAGAAATTCCGCATCCGATAAAAGCTCCGATAAGCAGACCAATGTACGGCAGCCCATGAATCGCCATGGACATGTTATACCCTTCAGAGAACACAATAGGGTAAGCTTCCAGAAACATGTAGAGTATGCCATAGATTAAAGCAGTATATATCGTCATAGATAAGAGAAGAGGTTCTAAAAAGAGCATTTTAATAGGACGAGCAAAGTTATTTTCAAGGATATCCTCAAACGAGAGCTCCATATTTTCATGAGCAGCATGTACAGCCCAGTTCCCCGTATCCGCTCTGAGCTCCCGAGCTTTTGTCACCAGAATGACAGGAGAGAAGGATTCGTCCACAAACAAGATAGTCAGTAGACAAAAGAACCCCTCAAAGATACCAGAAAAGTAAAATGTCCACCGCCAACCAAGATGTTTATTTGCTATTATGAACCCACTGAGAACAGGAGCTAATAATGGGCCAACGAAGACCATTGATGAAAAGATGATTAGCGCATACCCTCTTTGTTTAGTGCTAAACATGTCAGAAAAGACAGCCCCCACAACAGCAAGAGGAGCAGCTGCAAAGAAGCCAGAAAAAAACCGCGCCAGAAATAAAGTTTGAGAATCCTTAGCAGTTGCGGTTGCGAAATGGAACATAGTGCACCCCAACGAAGAGATGACAAGGGGAAGTCTTCGCCCGTACAATTCAGATAAAGGCGCCCAGATAGTTGGTCCAGTAGAAAATCCCAAAACATATAAGGTGAGAAGCAGGATTCCAACTTCGGTTGAAAAGTGAAAATGTTCAGAGATAGCAGGTATGCCTGAAGCTAAAATAGCAGAGCCAAAAGCAGACATAAAAGTTAGGCCTCCTAAGCAGAGAGCCACTTTAGCTTTACGCTTCATAGACCAGTTGTAGGGATGCAAAGGGTCGTCATCCCCGACAAATCCCACTTCATACGCTGATTTCGGGGTATGAATCATTGGAGGATAAGGCTTGTCGTCACCAAATCCTATCAGGGCTGTCTCACGAGGCCCATAGTCATTTAGAATGCTATCCCCTCGACCAGAGCGTATCCGAGTCAGCGCCCGAGTGTGCAATCCTGGTTGTGTTTCCGATAGGGAAAGTCGCCGACTGAGGGTCCGAGATATCGGTTCCGAAAGGTAAGGATCCACCGCCTCGTCGTGCCGGAGATCGTAACATGTAGATTCCCGCTCTGTTCTGTTATAAGGACCATGTCCGAGAGACGATTCAGTTACTTCGTAGCCGTTAAAAGGCGAAGGGCTCTTATCCTCCTGCTCTGTATTCTTTTCAACGTCGGCAGAGGGCTGATTCTCCGGTGACATTCTCTGCTATTGAAGTATCTCGAAGGAAGCTGTGTGTCATCCTTTCCATTGTGTCCTTTTTTTTCTTTTATTAACCTTATCTTAGCCGCGGGCTGCAGGATGTGCCCCCCGTCCTCCACTGAACCTGCAAGCCATTTTTTCTCGGTGTTAGGGTGCGGCGATGCCGAAAATAGGAACAAAACCAACCCTCCATCACAAATGACAGCGCGGCGAAAAATTCGCCGACAATTACTTGACTTAGTAATCACCAGGCTTTTTTCTGTCAAATGGAACCGAACTGGCATAAAAAAGTTCAGAATTATTTAAGGGCAAAACTGAGTATAGCTACTTCTATTGACATAGAAATGATTGATTTAAGAGAAAATAAAAGAGAAAAATAAAAAAGGTAGATATAATTTCAGTTGTACACACAAAAAAGAAAAGAAAAAGAGCGGCATGAAACTTCCTTTAAAGAGCGTCTGCAGAATGAACCACGAGTAGAAAAATAAAAAAAAAAATTTAAATCGTCTAAGCAGCCTCATCACTGTTGAGAAGGAAGTTGGCATAGAATTTGACTCCACCAATGTGATCGTGAATATTCATCCTCTCATCCACAGTATGAGCGTGATTCATAGTCTTGTCTATTTTAACAGGGAGGAACCGGTAAATGTTTTCGGTAAGGGACCAGTAATATCTGGTGTCAGTGTTACCAGTCATTATTGCAGGACCCACAAAGATAGGCTTCTCAGGATAAACGTCCTCTAAGGCGTACTGTACTGTTCCAGACAGAATGTCGTACGTCTCACTTCCAACCCACGGAGACTTTGGAGCAGGTTCCAGAGGAGGATTTTCTACACTCAAGATCAATTGGAATTTGTCACTGGATTTGTCGGAACCGTCTGTAAAGGGGAAATACTCGAGATCGTACTTTTCAGCAATAGACTTGAATAAAGAAGCGTAGTGATCCTTGGTTTCTTCAACTGAGGATCCAACATCAATTCGAATATTGACAATACTCTTGACGTGTTCGGGGAGAGCATTGACCTTGACCCCACCACTAATCTTATCGACCGCTTGACTTGTAGCTATCAAGTACCTCACAACTCGATCCTTAGCAATGATACTGCCAAGTATTGTTTCGGCTTCAACATCACCTGCAGAAATATCATCTAAAAGATGAGTCATCTTTGCCGGGAACTTAGATCCATGTTCACTAAAGCATTGGAAAAGGCCGAAGATGGGATTTTCAGGTCGAAGTGCAGGTGTAAATGCATTGTCCTCAAGGAGCTTAATAGCATCAGCTATAATTCCAATAGCTGTATGGTCAGGCGGAATTGAGGCATGTCCACCGGCGGATTTCACTGTTATTCCCATATCAAAGTATCCTTTTTCCCCTACGCCGACCATGGCAAAAGATTTGTCAAAAACGTCTGAAACACCAGCTCCTTCATCAAGAAGTAGGTAGATCGAATCGTCGCCATAAACATCGTGTAGATGGGCAGAAAGAGTACGTGCGCCACGCTTGCCACTGACTTCTTCATCAAAACCAAATCCAAGAATGATAGTACGGTTGGGTTCAAATCCACCTTCAATAAGTAAAGTTACCGCTTCAAGTATTCCGCTCAAAGAGTTCTTGTCGTCAAAAGAACCTCGACCCCAGACATATGTACCATCAAAGTAACCACTAAAAGGGCCATACTTCCACTGAGGAATGGTTTCTACCAAAACTGGCACAACATCTTGATGGGCAGTGAGAAGAATAGGTTTAGCAGTCTTGTTGGAACCTTCCCAGGTTAAAACCAGGTTGTGAGTGTTGACATGCTCGAGGGTAAATTTCTCAAAGACTTTAGGGAATGTCTTCTTAAGGTAGCCTTCAAGGGCGTAGAAAATATCCCATCGTTTATCTTCACCAATTTTTCCAAGATCATCGAATGACTGGGAAGGAATCTGAACCAGTCCCGAAAGATATTCAGCACTCTTGTTAACGTATTCGTCGCCAGAGAAAACGTCATCAAGATAACTGACAACGTCCGCATGTTGAGATGGTGCCAACTTGGTGGCTTGAGGGCAGACCTCTTTTGCAGCAAAAGGCAATTGTTTTTCATTTGAATGATGTTTGTCTGAGTCTTTTCCTCGGTGTCCAACCTTTGAATGATGGCAATCACTCTTAAATTGATGGCCCTTTCCTTTTCCCTTGGCATGGTGGTGTTCGCCTTTCTCACCCTGTCGATGAACACCATGGTGGAACCCATGTGGATGATGCTCTCCTTGCTCACTCAAATTAAAGAATCCAAATTGTGACAAAGTCCAGCCTGCAAAGAGGATGAAACCTATAATGCAAACACTAAGCCTGAGCCTTTTGTTAATCCTTCGGCATAGGGAGCTGTCCGTACTTCTCGGACATGAAGGCATAGGCTGCTCATCTGTTTCATTCAGAGGAAGTTTCTCCATTCTTTAAAAATTCTCTTCTGAGCACAGGTTGAGAACAAAGTGGAGAGAAGCCAAGTCGACCACGATGCACGGCCCTTATGAAAGTAAAGATTGTTGAAAGTGTTATGGTTCTCGGAGGGTTTCCAAAGCGATTGGCTAACCCCCATATAACAGCTTTTTGATAAGCTTTCTTGCTAACGCCATTGTGGTCGAGTTTAGTCCCGAAATGTCAACTAGTCCCAAAAAGGGAATGCTTCCATCTGTCATTAGCCATAGAACGTGCCTTTCCATAAAGGCAACACAAGTCCCTTTTTGATTAACGAGAGGAAGAAGATACATCTAGGTCGAGTTTTGGCGGTTTTTTGTTAGTGCTCTGTCTTCTATTTAGGACTTACGAAGGTTGCAGATTCTTGGTTTTTCACAAGGTGCCTTTAAATCTTTGACATCAGAAGTAAGAAAGCCTGTTGCCAATTTAGGAAATGGGACGTTCCCTCCTTTTGGATGTGGACCCAAAAGTAGACGGGTCATGGAAGGAATAAATCCGGAATAGATCCGGATAACCCCTGATAACATGTCAACCTTCCCAACCACAAGCCGCAAGGGTATATGTAATTGTTAAGAATTTTGGATGTCCATCTACCACTTCATGTAGAGACATAAGTTCTAGAGGTAACCTGCTTTATTCTCTTCGATGAAAAAAGTCAAGAAGGCGAAGAACGTTTCAAAAATACCACTGTAGAGCAAATACTGAAATATCAGGCCAAGTGCCCTTTTCTGTTTCGTAAAAAATAGAATTAAAATACATTTGGTTGAAGTAATAACTTATGCTTGTCATTCTGTTCTTGGCTTCTTTGACTTTGGGTAGTCAGTCGAATCTGATCGGCCATTATTATTTTTATTATTGTTATGCGAACTTTCCCCAATTGCGCCATTCAAAAATTCATCAACGCCAAAGGGATCTTTCTCTTTTTCAAATTGAACTGGGCCCTCTCTGGGGGCCGTATTACTTTGCGCTCCTTGAAACCCTCTTGCTGCTGATCCCAGAACATCGAACCGTTGCTCATTAGATATAGATTCCAACTCTTGGTTAGATGCTTCCTCCGTATCGTAGCTATTCACATCTGTTGATGGTTTATATATTCGTTGCACAGCTTCTTGAGCCGAAAAGAAAGGCTTGTCATAAGCTTGATCTTCATTGAAAGAGCTCGATAATCCTCCGTCCCGGTTAAACAAACGACTATCAAATTGAGCTTCTCCAGATAAAGTCGGCTTCGCAAGTCCCAACGCTATGCGCTCAGAAACATCTCTATTCTGTTCTCGGGCAAGAACCTTCATCCGCTTTTCAGCTCCCATTCTTGATATGCGGATCTGTCGTTCATTCTCTCTTCTCCTTTCTTCCCTCAGCCGCATCCTCTCACGCGCAGCAGCATCATCATCATCATTTTCTTCTTCTTCCTCACTGTAGGCTTCTCCATCTTCATGTTCCGAATAACTATTATCTGCTTCCTGGGAATGAGATCGATCTCTTGATGGGACACGAGCCTCATGACTGCCAGCTCGCTCCAATCTTGCCTGTTCTGCCAATTTCCTTAGTCGTTCCTCCTTTATAGCACGTTCTCTTTCAGCTAACTTTTGCTGCATTTGAGCTCTTTGCCTCACTTCCTCTCTTGCATGTCTATCGGCAGTGTATAAGGCCTCTGATAGTTTGGCAAAATTGTCATTTATCTGAACACTTTGTAAACCCCGGCCATCTGCTGCAACCCGCTTATCTAATGTGATAGTATAACCTTTAGGATTTTTCCAGTTCGAAACACTGGGTGGTATGTACCAATCTTCTTGGTCTTTAGCCGTGAGTTTTCTCGGCGGCGAACGCAGAATAGGTGGTGGGGGGGAAGGAGGTCCTCGTGGAACCTTCGTGTGCTTAAATCGAGGAGGTTCCAGTGGATCTTGTGCAACGTTGACCATCTTTACAATTCTCTGGCGGTGCCGAACATCACTAGTTTCGCCCATCATACTACTAGGTGTGTATCGGATATACGTCGGTTGACTGGCTTTACCAGAAGACGTCAACGTTTTCGCACTGGCATTTTTGACCTTGCCCTCAACGATTGCCTGTAAAGCTTGTTTAGTCTTGGCAGTAGTCTCTTGTATTTGTTCTTCTGAGGGTGGCTCTAGTGAAATGTTCTGAGAACCTGCTCGCTGACGTAAAGGGATAAGATCTTTGAACTCCGTTTGGATTATTCTTCCTGAACCATGTCCCTGATAACTTATTGCATCATACTTTATTTTACCTTCGGCATCAACTTGTAATGCGACAGTGTTTCCAGCTTTGTCCTTAAATAAAAAAGAAAAAGTTAGTATAGGAAGGTCACAAAACGAGACCCGAATGGCTAAAACACAACCCACTTTTTGAGCACCTTTCCGACCCATGTCAAGAGGAAATTGAGCCATAGGAATCTCCGGAAATCTGCCACCCATAAAAAAAGCAAGATCACATTAGTAAATGAATACCGGTTGTTGAATCAACAAGATGGGCAGAATAATACTTACGCTCCTCCATCACCAAAATCGTCGAGTGCTTTGGGCCTCCAGCCTGAGCGTTTACCATAAGGTGGAATTGACCATGCTGACTATTTTCATTTGTTAATAGCCAATTCAAAACTTATTTGAGCTTGTCTTCTTACCTTTTCGACCAGTTGAACATTATCGGTATCACCTTCGGTTAAAAGCTCATTCGAACCAGATTGCCGATTGGTTTCATTACTATTCTTCGGAGCTGGAAGAATCGAGCTTAAAGATAGAGAAGACATTGCTGCTCCAAACCTCTAGACTGACTCAAAACCGAATTCGGGACCTTCAATGTTACTTTTCTTTTGTGTCTGTGGCGATGTCTCTGATTAAAGCTCCCAACAAGCTAAAGTGGAAAAGAGTCGGGATCCCGTAAACTACTTAATGACTTTCTTGCTGAAGCTATCGAAGAATTCTTCCCGACAATCGTAGAGACTCAATGACATGAAGATCTCTCTCATTCATTCCATGTGAGATGAGTTGTTGTTACTATAGATTTGCAAAAATCTAGAAATATATTCTGGAAAGCTACAAGTTTGAACTTTATAAAATCTGAAAAATCGTAATCATAAAATTTGCAATACGAATATTAAACACTATCAAGCTGAAGTCGCTCGCTCTGATTTCCTAACTTTGAAACTTGTAAATGAATATCGCAACCATAACCCTCCAAGGAGTGCAGGCTCAGCTCCCCAGCCCAATATTCTACAAAGAAAAAAGGAAGAA
This sequence comes from Trigonopsis cantarellii, assembly GCA_030574495.1. Taxonomy (NCBI): domain Eukaryota; kingdom Fungi; phylum Ascomycota; class Trigonopsidomycetes; order Trigonopsidales; family Trigonopsidaceae; genus Trigonopsis; species Trigonopsis cantarellii. The sequence continues at coordinate 22,832 of JAJMFB010000052.1, forward strand.
ATTATTTGTTAGCTAGAAACTTGCAGTAGGTCATCAATAAAGTGTTAATCACATACCTGCATAAACTCTGCTCATAGGCATTCCAATACCAAGTTTCACACCCGGAGGGCGCGATGTTAGGTTTTGCAAGCTGCTACCACCAAATAAATTACTAGGTTCTCGCAGCTGGTCATAATCATCATCAATCTCATCGCTGAGCCCTGCAAGTCGAGGAATTTTTTGAAAGTTCTCAAGCCTTTCGAACTTTGAGATTCCGCCTGCGTTGGTAAAGCTCCAAAGACTGGAAAGAACACTACTCGATATTCCACCCCCTTGGTCAGAAAAGCGCACATGAACTGCATCGTCCGTATCGGAGATAGTGACCACGATTTTTTGAGGATCTCCACGGGTATTATTTTCATAGTGGTGTATGATTGTTGCTTCTATCGAGTTTCTTAGAATCTCTCCGATGATGTATTCGAGTTGTGATTGAATATACGGGAAAGTTGCGTTGATGTCTCCTTCAAGAATAACTTGCGGTATCGAGTTCCTTTGCGAAGGATATTGATGTGATAAAATTCTTCTTGTCCTCTCAGCACAGCCTGCAATCACACTACCGGACGTACATTCAGGCAAGACATGTCCAACGCAGTTTTGAGCAGCCAGAGATCCATCCCTGAATGCTTTGGTTAGGAGTACATGTTGTTCAGCAATCACTCTCCTCGATATTCGCTAGTCAAATTAGTCACCCTGATCTTTTAAAGAAAAAACAAATATGTATGTATCATGATCCACTTACACTTCGTAACATCTTGTTAACAAAGGAATCCAATGTAGCACAATTATCATGATTTCCAGCTTCTATCGCTCCCATGATGAGCTTGGGGATTACGCTGAGATGAAGTTCAAGAAGCTGATTTAAAAGCTCACAGAACCGAGTATTATCATCCATGGATCTTATGGGCGAGAATTTCCGAAACTGATCAAAGGCGACGCAGTAAAGTTCATAGACTGAGCTAAGATGTGGATTGCTCATAATCATATAGGGGAGTTGTTGCATATCTCTGATCCTATGGGCCATGCGAACGGGGAGTTCAGTGCGGACAAACTCAGCCGAGGCCAATAGTTTCTCCTTGGTTAACCGCCGCCCAAAAAAGCATAGTTGCCTTAGTGAAACAGGGCGAGGATTATTTTTGTAGTACCGATCCATTAATATCGTGTTTTGGTAAAAATGTCGGGGTGTTATGAAATCCGAAGAGTGAGATAACGCCAATGGAACATTCTGCATATTTTCTATTCCAAATATGCCATGTTGATCGAGTGTGGGGTTCTCGGATCCCTGAATGTTCTTATCGGTGGGTTCAACTCCCTGCGCAAGCCCGTAGGTCGCTTGGGAATTGTGAGACAAAAGCTGTCTATAGACGGATAGTCCTCTGATATGACTTTGAATCCATTGAAGTTTACTTATAGTATATCTTGGTCTCGAGGGAGTAGCTGCCCGTATCATCTTGTGTCCGGGGAAGTTGTTCATTGTTTGAACAGACTTGTATCCCGTTTTCGATTGACCACGTGATCTATAAATTCACAACATCGATGTCACATTTTTTACAACTCTGATCTTCAGGATAAAACTGGCGATTCTGAGAAGCCTTTCGTTTGTAGTTTCAAAGCTATTACTGATCTTCATTTTATGCACGTAGACAGTTTTCTCAATGAAAACTGAAGCTTTGAAGTTGCCTGATAGGTCTGCTCACTCTTGCTTTGCCTATTTGGCAAGAGATACTATTTCTCAAGTACTCTGTTCCGGCATCTTTTCCTTTTTCTAAAGCTGTAAATAGAGGTTTGAGAGACAAAAGTAAGAGAGTTAAAGGATTGAAAATTCCTCAAAGGCGCAACAACTTTTGTCAGCGTAGCACCTTGTAGTCGGTTGTAACACACTACATCACCATTGGACGTGCAAGGAAACTCTTTTTACCGCAAATTAAGGCAAGGCAGCTAAGATGGACCGACCAAGAGGTGAGTAGAGAAAAGGTTCCGAGTTTATTTGAATTATCGTTTTCTAATTGCCGTTATCCTGTTTTTTAGCACATCCGATTCTTAGTCAGATACCATTGCTAATATCTCCCTTCGAGAACACGGCACATGCTGTGACACTCCCCTACACATATCAGACTCTTCCCCAGAAGCTGCCCGCCCCTTCCGTTAATGAGAGTGATATCCACCTTCTTGCCCATATGGCTGAACATTCAATGCAAGTAGCAGACGCAGGACATTTAGAAGCAATGGCGAAGTTCCAGAACTGGAGAAACCAAGTGGAGAATCAAATGAAAATGGAGAGAAAAAGACTTGCTCCAGGCTATTTAGACTCTCAAACAAAGATACTAATGCCATCTAGAGGAAATAACAGGTCTCAAAGTACAAGAGATGAACGATCTACAGCAGCTTCGCCCGAAACGGCTACGAATAATGTACAACAACTCGAGCATGGAGTGCAATCAATGGGTTTATGAAGACGCAGATTACATTTGTGTAGACCTGAAATGTAACTTTCCCTCTTTTGTTCACCAGAATACATGAAGTTGTCTGGATAGGTCAGAAATGAGTGTCGCGACATTAGCAACTAGTACTACGATTGAGACTGGCACAAGATATTTCGAAAAACTCTCCAAGATTATAGGCCGACAACGAATCATTAAAAGTCAGGAAACTGGTACAATGCTATATGACATGGAGTTCATTTGTGAAGAACTGACAACTGCAGCTCATGGCTTTGCCTTTTAAGTGCATCCCAATAAATAACACATCCTTTCACCAGACATACAACGTACTGTATGTACCGTAGTTTGTTACTTCATGCACCTCCTCATATCCAGTATTACGCACAATTTGACATGTTTAATATGTAGGTTCACAGTAGCGTCCAATTTATCAAATCTAAACGAATAGACAGCAGAACATAACTTAACAACACGGCAAAGGGATAAAAAAAAGGCACTTCACAAGATGAGTCCACAATTTATGTCAACATTAAGAGTAGCGTCCAGCAAAAAAAAGGCATTAATATGAATCTGACCGATGATTCAGCTATTTCATGCGGGATGGCGTGTCTGGAAGTTTGGTAACTCCCATCCATTGATAATCTGCTGGGAACGTTCATAATCTCTGCTCCCTGATAAGGAAAGTCTCTAATCGGCCTTGCGAGAAACTGAACTTGGTCAACGGTAAATAAGCCTTACAGCTCCAGGGGTTTTATGGGACAGGTGGTTTTAAATAATGCGGAAGACTATGACCTAAAATTCAACACTGAAAACGGGACACAAGCTAGTTTGCGATTCGAAAGTAGAATCATTCTCGAAATACAATTGTTCAGCGAAATTCATTCACTCAATTTTTATTCATGACGGGTGCAAACACTGTGAGCCTTGATCCTTCTAAGGATGACCTTCACCGGTTTGCATGTGAAGCTTGCGGGAAGCGTTTCACCAGATTTGAAAATCTTCGGCGACATATGTCGGCACATCTTCAGACTTCACCGGAAAGATGTTCGCAATGCAATAAGACTTTTCGGCGATCTGATTTGCTCTTGCGACACGTTAGGAGTGTTCACTCTGGTCAAAAGAGGAAGGTACCCTCCAAGAGCAGGAATGTTAGCTCAAGTCCAAAGTCAAACGGGTCCCAGTCATCGAGTAATGGTCCTAACTCGAGTTCCCTTGTAGAGATTATAGAGAATCTTCCATCGTCTGACGTGATTCCCTCAGGCCCTTCGTATGGTGTCGAACCCGGTGGCTCAGATATTACCCAATCTGAAGACGTTGTTTTGGCACCATTCGAAACTGAGGATTTACCTCATAAATATGACCCTAGGCTTCACCATTACTTCACCCGACGACCTTTTTTCCCTCCTGAATTTTTTGATCACTTTGTGGAGGAATATTTCGACTTTGTGAATCCCATTCTCCCTATCCATTCTCGGGCTTGGTTTGATCTTCAAAAGTCTCCAGCGTCTCTCTTAAGATCTATAGCTAGCTTTGGCTGTTTTCATACCGGTGTCGCTTCTGATGAAGAAATGGGAAACGAGTTCTGGCATAGTGGGCTAAGTATCCTGCAGCTATACATTGAAGATGACACGACGAGACAGAAAACTTTTTGGGTATGTCAAAGTATCTTGATATATTCGTTCTCAGGCGTATTCTCGGCTGATTTAAAAAAACTACAACGTATAACGCCTTTATATTTCATGTTGGCTCGCAATATTCGGGACTCGAGGTTTCTTTCAATTGACGTTGCGGAATTCAAACAAGCTACTAAAGAGAAAGTCATGTTTCACGACGTTCAAGCAAAAGGACGTTTGGTTTATGGCGTTTATGTTTTGGGTGTTCTAATAACACTATTCTGTCGGGGGGCTCCTTGTATAAGTTTGGCTCAGATCTCGACTCCATTACCTCTTCCACTCAGTGCTTGGGAAAGCGGCCCAGAAACAGATGTTTTCGAACAAGCTGGATTTCTTATCAATGGAATGGAATGCCTTAGGCTTTTAGAGACGTCGGTTTTGGTGTTGCCCGAAGTTAATTTCACTTGCCTCATTCTCGTGTGCGCTGTCCATGAGATCGTCAAGAATGTATTGACAACTAAGGTTTTATTACAGGGCAACAATGCCAACAATTCAATTGACACGTTGTTTAGCATTTTAGGGAATATTAGGAGCTCGGTTGTTCAATCTTCCCCGCACAAAGGAAACGAGCAGTGTCGATCTGGTATGCCGAGATCGGCAAGCAGCTCTCCCAAATCTATAGGAGAGGTTGATGCTAATTTGAATCTCTTCTGGGGCCTCTGGCATCTCGCAAGGTGCCGTTTGTTATGCTCCTCCTGTTCATTTTCGTTGACTCTAATTTCCTCGGGAAGTGAAGGGCTCATCGATATTGGTACAGTCTTGTCAGATGACGTTAAATCTTGTGTCTCAGATACTACTACTGGTGATACAAAGGATCCGTGTTGTTCCATAATGGATGCTTTAGAGCCGAGCTTTCGGTGGGCTTTCTTTCAACTACAGCAAGCCACTGATCATTTGACATTCGATACGCCTATGACAAGGCTAGCAGTCATTCATATCTTACTCATTGCCTGTCACATTGCAGTATCAATCGACCGTTGCAGCGAAGCAGCCAAAAGTATGACCGACAACGCCGACTTACCTTTCCTCCAGGGATCGGTCGATAGTAATACGAGCAAATGTCGATTGCTCTTCCAGAAACTGATTCCAAATATTAGTGACAAAGATAGTTTGGCTAAGTCGATCATGGATCATGTCAATGCCCTGTCCTCTTCAGCCGGCGCTTGGAATATTGGAAAGTATATTGAGAAAAGCCTTACGCTTTCGAGTTTTGGACATCGATAATGCTCGTCTGCCTTTGATTATCGCATTACTGTCTTGACAGGTCTAGGAGTTTTACTACGTGCTTTACGTCGCTGTTTTTCAAGACCCAATGCAACTGGTATAACCTGATCAGTTGACTGACCTATAATCTGTGGGCGAGTGTTTTGATTAAGACTCTGTATCTGTAATAAAGTATGCGGATCTTCGTGTGAAGACAGCAACGCATACTATACCCCTGACAGATTATTCGGACGATAAGCTTTTGTCTACGTAGGCAGTTTTTGTTATTGCTGCCTGGAATGTCTTTACCAATTAAATATTGTTTTTTTTGAGAAAAAGCGGCTGCTATGAATAGCTTCTATTTGGCGTTGATTGGAGATTACCACAATGGGGCTCTCCGGATGGTTGAGTAGCGGATCTCAGTTACAACGTGTAGTAACTGACGAGCGTCACTAGTCGGAAGGCGACGTTGTCCTTTTTGACTAATGTTACTTCTAAACAGTGCGGTGCGAACTGATGTTATCTTGTCTTGATCAGAACCTTGATCAGAATTTCATTTCAATTGTATGAGTAGTTTGACCAGATAGATCTCGACGTGAGTTATGATCATCAGCTGATTAAGGATCAAATAAAATAAAATAGTCTCTTATTGCCTGACTCACTATTTCCAGTTCTTAAAAGGTTTGTCATCATTTCTTAGATACATTACTATTGAAGCTGATGATCGGAAATTTACCTTTGTGGTTCATCCGCCCTTCCTTTGAAGCTAAATCTTTTGAGCCAAGCATGCGGCTGATCTAGTCCCGATTTGACCTTCCTGTTGAAGAAGCTTTCGAAAGGAGCTCCTCCACAGATTGTCGGTCGAATGCCGCACGTCAACCAGTACACAAGGCTTATCTATGTCACTGGTAATAAACGGCAACAAGAATTGCGGATAAAAACTAACATGACCACCATTTTGAAGAAGAAAGGCTTGACCTAGTTGAGTTGTTTTTCGCGATCCTGAATTTTTGTTTCTGAAAGAAAATTCGGATCATCTAGTTGGATGCGCTAGTGAGCAATGGATTCAAAAGAAAAACCAACTGCAGACTTTCTCTCAAATAAACTGGCCGAACATGAGAAAAAGCACTGGTACATTCCTCGATGCGAGAGATCATATCTGAAAGGTTTACTATCAGTAATATTGGCTACTATTGTCACACTCACGACCTGGTCAAACTTGCAATGCCTTTCAACCCGCTCCACTTACGAGTCAAGCCCTCAAGTCCAGGAGCTGACTTGTTCAGAGGTGCTTGCAGTTCGGCCTATACACCATGAGGCAATATATGAACAGATCACGACGACGTTGAATTCATCAGAGTACATTAACTCCAGTGTAAAACTTTTCAGGCGAGCTATTGGAATCAAAACAGAAGCCTCTGACGATTATGGGTCGGTGGGCGAAGACAAACGATGGGACAAATTTTTCGTCTTCTCGGAGTTTCTTGAGAAAAGCTTTCCATATGTTTATGCGAATTTAAATTTTGAACGTGTGAATACCCACGGGCTCCTCTTCACTTGGGTTGGCGAAGAACCAGCGTCGGTTATGAAGCCGGTCATGCTTCTTGCACATCAGGACACTGTTCCGGTCCCTATGAACAGCTTATCTGAATGGATTTCAGATCCCTTTGAAGCCAATATAGTCGACGGTGAGTTTATTGGCCGAGGAGTTCATGATGATAAGAACTCTCTCATTTCAATCTTGGAAGCACTGGAATTACTAGCACAAAAGGGGTTCAAGCCGCGTCGCACTATTTTGGCTGGATTTGGGTTCGATGAAGAGGTCAGTGGTACACGAGGGGCCAAACAAATAGCGGCACTAGTCGAGTCAAAATATGGGAAAAATGGGGTAGAATTTATCTTGGATGAGGGACCCGGAATTTCCAGGGTGGAGGATAAGAGCTTGGCAACCATTGCTACTGCCGAGAAAGGTTATCTCGATCTGCGGTTATCGGTCAATGTGGAAGGAGGACATTCCTCCCTTGCGACACAACACTCAGCAATTGGAATCATGGCGGAAATGATTGTTAGCCTAGAAAGTAATTCCTTCGAGGCCCGAGTATCCCAAGATAGTCCCACATTTGACTATATGAGCTGCTATTCGAGTCTCCGCCCCAAGGAGGATTCTCGTCTTCCAAGTCTTTTAAAAGCTATTATGCAAGGAAATATGAGTGCTGAATATGAGCTTGGAGGTATTCTTCTAAAGAATTCCAGATTTCGTCCTTTGGTCACTACCAGTCAGGCAATCGATTTGATCTCAGGTGGACAAAAAATAAATGCTCTGCCTGAATCCGTCGTCACGTCGATCAATTACAGAATTCTACAAGGACTGGATTTGGCGTCAGTACGACAAAGGGCGGTAGATTTGTTAAGACCAATAGCTGAAAAGTATCAATTGCATATACTGGCTTTTGAAGATGAAGAAAAGTTATCGACGTTACCAGTCAGGCGCCTAACACTTTCGCAGGAAGGTCCCGCATTAGAGCCCTCCAGAATAAGCCGTCAAAGTACTGAGGCGGCAAAGGTTTTATTCGGTTCCGCAAAGCATGCTATTGGAGCGCATTATTCTGGACCAGTTTTCGTGACACCCTCTCTCATGGCTGGGAACACTGACACTCGTCACTACTGGAATGTAAGTGAGAATCTTTTTCGCTTCCGTCCGACCTTGATTGATAATCACAATAATAATGGCCATACTGTCAATGAGCACTTGCGAGCTTCAGACCATTTTCTGGCTATAGACTTTTACGTCAGCTTATTGTTGAATGCAGACGACATTCCAAGTTTCTAAACATTGAGCCAATAATACTATTATAGTTACATAGAGAAACATGATACTGTAATTTTCAAATTACTCACAGCTATTAGTAGATCTATACCTTTTTGATATTAGTTTAATCTGTGCGGCTGAATTTTGAGACATTCCCATCAATCCATCGCATAGTCACTTTTCTAAAAGCACGCACCCTCATAGGATCACTTAGTTTGACCCCGACACTCACATGCTATGCCATGAGTCAGAATGAACGTGTTGAGAGTTGGGCCAGTACGACGCCCAGGTTCTCCGAGATACAGGACAACTTAGTCAATCAGTTGTTTGAAGCGTTGCGGGATAATTGGGGGATTGTTGCCAGTAGCCAACTCAAACGGTTAGCTCTCAGTTTTGAACATCATACGCAGCTTAAAGCGACATGTTTGAATGAATATATACAACTATTCAGTAATAAGATACGGACGCACGGCAAGGAATTGAATTTGAATGGTGTCTTGAGTTTAGATGAGCAGCGTGCGGTTCCTGAAGGTCTTGACCATGATGCCGTCCACGGATCTAACGCCATGGACGAAGGTTCTCTTTTAACGGAAGCTCATGAACCGATATACGAAGCTGGGCCGGCAGTTAATGTATCGTATCATGCATCCGATCCAGATGTGTGGTCTAACTCTGGGGCGCTCCTAGACTTTTCTGGTGACGTACTTTCGACTACTGATGATAAACTCACTGGCACAACCAAGCAAGATAGTCCTGAGTCTGATGCGTTATTGCTGGACTATTTGATGAGCTGGCCTGATCTTATGTATCAATACAACGAATCCTTAGGCATAGGGCCCGATTATATGTCTCAAGAAAATTCGAGCAGGTCAGAAGGAATATGACCTATCAAGACCATGAAAAGTATACTTTTCCCTAGCAAATGCTATTATCTCTTAGAGATTTGACCCCCTCATTTAGAAATGTTGAAAAAAGATCTAGATACATTTACGATTATGCTTCTTTATGATTCTACGTTCTACGGTGTAAAATCATATGCCGAGGTGTTCTTTTTTTTTTTTAAAAGTGATACTATTGTATTTATGGAATTTTACGGGTGAAATCTTTTGATCAGATCACACTACTTGAAGGAAATAATGATGATATCGGTTTATTTCTTTCTCGATTGACTAAGAATCTGTAGATTTTGAGAATAGGGCAGCGCCAAATGAAGAATTGACACATAGATAGGAACAAAAGATTCTTATGAATGGTTTTACTGTAAGCGGTATACTTCATGAAGCTATCTGCCAGTTCAAGAAAACTCGAGAGACCGATGTACAATTGTCTACGTTCTGTATATACTAAGATTTGCGTTCGACTACAGAACTTATTTTGCCAGCCGTTAGGTAAGGATCTGCTCACAAACACTAATAACACATGCGATTATTACACTGGTGACAGGCCTACAATGCCGATAACTCCATTTAGGTATATCCTGATAGCGACTGGGAGTCATAATTGTAGAGTGATAGATAATGTGTTTTGGGAGCTCTCATTCTCTTATCGAAAAATGGCGGGGCTCCTCCTTTGATACCACATCCGATAAGGATCATGGCCGAGAAAAATGGTGATTTTGGCCATATCAACCTAGTCTGAGCTGTATAAATAATGTGTGCTGGCCGCAGTCGTTCTTTGTAATTTCGTTTTATATTTCCACAACATCATTTCACGACTGGGATAATCAAAGCACCATGACTCAGACCCTCGGCTCTACCTACTCTGGAGACATCTCTCAAGCAACCTCGGGGATTGGAAAATTCAAACGTTATCCTTTGACGTTTGGTCCGTCGCCTATTACGCCTATGAAAAGGCTCAGCAAAGCGCTTGGAGGCAAAGTCAATATCTATGCAAAGCGAGAAGATTGTAATAGTGGTCTGGCTTTTGGAGGAAACAAGACCCGAAAACTCGAATATCTCATTCCAGAGGCTATCGAAGGAGGTTATGATACGTTGGTTTCAATTGGTGGTATACAATCCAATCAGACTCGGCAAGTTGCTGCTGTCGCTGCTCATCTAGGTATGGACTGTATTCTTGTCCAGGAGGATTGGGTTGATTACAAAGATGCAGTCTACGATCGGGTTGGAAATATCGAGTTATCTAGAATCATGGGTGCAGATGTCCGCCTCGATGAGTCTGGATTTGATATTGGTATTCGCAAAAGCTGGAAGGATGCAATGGAAGACGCCAAGGCTAAAGGGAAAAAGCCATTCCCCATCCCGGCCGGATGCTCCGAACATCCTTACGGAGGTCTGGGGTTTGTGGCGTTTGCAGATGAAGTTCGACAGCAGGAAAAAGAGCTCGGCATAAAATTTGACTACGTTGTCGTGTGCTCAGTAACAGGCAGTACCCAAGCTGGTATTGTTGTTGGGTTTGCCAACGACAAAGATCGCAAAGTGATAGGAATAGACGCTTCGGCAAAACCTGAACAGACCAAAGAACAAGTGTTGAGAATCGCAAAACATACTGCCAAACTAATCGACCTAGACCGGGAGATAGTCTCTAATGATGTCATTCTTGACGATCGTTTTGGTGGACCATATTATGGAATTCCTAATCAAGGAACGCTTGACGCGATACGTCTTTGTGGTAGGACCGAAGGAGTATTGACTGATCCTGTTTATGAAGGCAAATCCATGGATGGTTTGATTCAAATGACCAAGAACGGCGAGTTCAAAGAGGGCTCTAATGTGTTATATGTCCACTTAGGTGGTGCTCCTGCCCTAAGTGCTTATAGCGCTTTATTTAGAAGCGGTTAAAATACTCTTGTATATAGACTTGACAAAAAATTGACATAATCATTTCCTTTTTATTAACATTCGAATCTAAATAGAGTCCTCAATAGCAATTCACATAATCTTACAGCCTCCCAGTATCGCACTGAGCGGTGCCTGACTTTACTTTGTATAAATGTGTGGTCGCACGTGTGCGTTTCAACTTTAACTGTTGCCAGAGAAAACATAGATACGGCCATCTGAAGTCCCGCAAACAAATTCATCTTTATCGGTTGGATTAGAATCAGTAGATTCCGGGAAGCCAGACCTTGAAGAGGAGCGCTTAGACATCAACAGACCCATATCGATAACGTCTAAAACTTTCCCGCTAAGAGCATCCCACAGATAGAGCTTATCATCCTCGCTACCAGTGAGAATACAGCTGTCGTTTCTTGTCAAACAGGATTTTATTCGATATTCAACATTCTTGTGGGATGTGTACTTCTGGAGCAGTACCCCATCTTCTTTATTTAAAAGACGCAGCGTGCTGTCAAGGGATGTAACGACCAAAGAACTTCGATCCAAGGCCCAGTTAACGCAAGTGATAGGTGCTGTCTCAAGTCAGTCAGCAGTAATGGCGACAAAACGTATGGTACAGATTACGGTACCTCCTAAAAAATCGCTATAAAGTTGGCCTTTTCGCAAATCATAGATTCGCAAGTATCCGTCAATTGAGCTGTTTGTAGAAATTAGCACATGTACCGTTGTGGTAGAACCCGCCGATCTCTTGACACTTGCCCTGCAGCTATGCAATCAGAGCTCAGTCTCACAGAGCTTACACTATCCTTGGCATCACTTAAAGTCTGTAAAGGATGGGTACTATTAGAGCGGCAATCCCAGAGTTTGACAGTCTTATCGTCGGATGCTACCAATAAATAACATGTTAGCTTATAAAACCAAGCCAGCAATTTCCACACCCTGTAACTTACCGCTACAAAGGAGAGTGCCCTCGTCGTTGAAGTGTACACTATGACTGCTACTGTTATGACCTCTAAATCTCCTTATGATTTGGCCAGTAGATACGCTCCAGAGAAAAACTGTGCGATCCCTACCACAAGATGAAAACTGAACACAGAGTTAATTTTTAGAGAAAAGAGAAACCCAACATGTATAAATAACTCTACCCTTTCATTATCGCGCGTAACAGCAATATCGAAAACATCGTATGCGTGCTAAATCACCACTTAGTCAACACGACCCGCTCAACATAATCAAACCGAGAGATGCCATACTCCTTCAAATGAGCTTATAAGCTTTCCAAGCCCTATATTCCACAAAGCAATACGCCTATCACCACCTCCGCTGAGACAGTATTGCCCGCTGGTGTCATATTTCACAGCGTGTACAGGACCATCCTAAAAACCAAATCGTTAGAATAAATGAAAAAGCCAGGAAACCAGAAACACTCTGACCGTTTCAGTTAACAGCTTTGATCGAAATCCCATCGATGATACCCCGTCATCAGATCTTTGACATTAACTGAATACGTTGTTACCACTGTTTCGGTATACACGCCGCACCGGGAGTAGAAAACAACCTGTAAACCTGGTTAAAGAGACAGAGCTCATTACGACGACAACTCACAGGCTCCGATCCGGAAAGTAATACGCAAGGTCGATAGGCAGATTCTTGTAATCTGACTTAGCCTCTGGGTCATAAACCTGTACTTGGGTACTCATGCGTGCAGTTGATGATATTTGGCCCGACATCTCAGCTGAAGGACAAGACTTCAAGAGTTACGGCCTAACACTATGAAACCCGATCCAACAAGACCAAACTGCACGAGTCCGAAAAGACCGCTTCCGCCGGAGGAAGAGTTTCCCTCTCTGAGGAGAGATTACTCACGGTAAGGCTAGATCATTGGCAAGAAAATAATACTGCTCCAATTAACAACAAATGCTCCTTTTAGTCCAACTACAGCTGTTCCAATTAGGCGTCCGCCTTTGATACCTTACGGGAATGGTATTGGCCGGAGAAATCGATATTCTCATTTCCAACCAGTGGATCGCATTCAAGAATCTAAACCGAAAGATTCGCTTATCTCACAAAAATTGTCTACTACTGGTCAAACTTCTGAACCTCTTTTCCCCGACCATTCTCGGCCGGTTACGTTAAACGAATCTACAGATTCCGAGAAAATCGTCCAGGATGCAGAAACATTATTGGAAGCGACAAAGGTATGACCCTTGAATTTCGCGTGTATTCTTCGCTGATTATAGCTAATCTCTGTGAAAACTAATATCTCAAGAACAAATGTAAGGTATCCCAGAATCTCAATGATCGCGTCAATTCATCTTCCTCGGGGGAGAATTCTCAGCTCGACAGTGTGAGTGACCATGCTAAAACTTCCGGAGATCACCAACTGCGACGCTCTACGCGAATGACAGGCAAACTGGAGGATAAAGTCTGTTCTCCTGATAACGGCATGACTACTGCTTCGCCCCCTCCTCCAATGTGAGTGATTAAATATTGCTTTTTGCGGAGTTCCCTTTTCTCTAGCAATGGACCTTGGCTAACCAATATTTACAAACCAGAAGCATAGAAGATGAGGAAAAAAGCCGAGAACTTCGAGAAACTATACGAAACCGTTTCGATACCCCTCTTAGCTATACTTTTTTTGGGCACAAGAGTATTCAAATTAATACGGATGATGCAGAAAGACTTATTGAGGGAGAGTATCTTAACGATACTCTAGTTGATTTCGGACTCAAATTCATCCTGGATTGTCAGCGACAGTTGAACCCAGAAGCCGCTAGTAAAACATTTGTTTTCAACACTTTTTTTTATTCGAGGCTCACTCAACGTGCAGGCAAGTCTGCCGGCGACAGTGGAAAATCTGTGTCCGGTTATGAAAGTGTCCGAAATTGGACTTCTAAGGTTGATTTATTTACCATGCGTTACGTCATTGTTCCAATCCACGAAAAGGCCCACTGGTATGTCGCTGTGATTTGTAATCTTGACAAGCTTCCAAATATCGCTAGAAATAGCTCAGAGCATAATAATGAAACGGTCGTCGAAATAACGGAAGATGACAGCAATGGAAAGTCATGCTTGCCTTCTCCGGAAGCAGGAGGTTCAGTGGTTGAAGCGGGTGGATTTCACGGCAATGAAGACGATTCCGCGTCATCCTCTGTCAGGCAAACAAGGGAGACGGAAATCAAAGATCCGATTTCAACAAATAGGCGTCAAATAAACCTAGACGACCCTGTCATTTTAATTCTTGACTCGCTAAATTTACAGCACAACTATGTCTTTAAGCCGTTACGAGATTATTTGATCTGTGAAGCTCAAGATAAACGGCATTTATCCATTACAAAGGATGATATAAAATCTCGTCATGGGACTGTCCCTCTACAGCATAATTATTGCGATTGTGGTATATTTCTTATCCACTATGTTGAAAAGTTTCTAAACTCTCCTGATACAATTCTCCCACGCCTTTTAGACAAGGATCCGCGGCGCAAAACTGCTGAGTTTGAGGAGGAGCAAAACAAATTATGGGGGATAACGGAAGTTCGTCATAAGCGGCGTCACATGTTGAATCTACTAATGAAATTGAAAAGCGATAAAGAACCCGAATCAAAAACATCACCATCTGTCTAATCATGTTGGCGTTACCTTTGCTCTGTCTTGAGTTTTTTTTTTTCTGTTTTTTACTTATTGCATGAGTTGAATAGGCGTATAATTTGCTGAATTCTTGTATGCATGATTATGAGCATTCTCTTGACCTCTAAAAGTACCTTGAGTGCTTGGGTTGGAACAATATGAATGTATTAATTCTCGCTATTTGCTGGGTTTATCAATGTTGAGTGTGGTTTCACGGCTATCTATCGATTAATAGGCATGAGGAGGGAGCACGAAATGTTCATGCTGGAATACACTTTTTATCTTTGGGCAAAATTACATTTCATGACCTATAATTTGTTGTGGCTAAGCCTGTTGCACAAATGAGCTTAGCCGAAGTAATAATTTTCATATCCTTGGGCCCCAGTAGTTTCCGTCAAATTCAGATGCTACATAGTGCTTAGAGCTGTCGAATTAATCCATATGATAACACAACACATCTTTCCTGTGCAAGTGTACTCTTTCATCTGGGCGGCTCGATCACGCATCAGTCGGGCAATCGTATCTTTACATAACATAAAAAATATAACGTCATTAACTACGTTAACAAACTGTAAACAAAGATTGTCTCTAAAATTTTTGTGTAGCGAGAATGGCAGTACCAAATACATCAGCTCGCTTATCTAGCTCAGTTACAAAGCCTGCCAGATGGTTTAGATCCGGTCGTTCATCAAGCGCTTAACTAGACAAAGCAAAGCCCATAAATACTCGTGGCAGTAAGAGCATGTATATTAAGTGAGTAGATTTCGGACATTTCCAACTTGTCAACTCTAAGGCCCTGTTTCGACCACCACAATGCATACACAATACTTCCACTGAGTTGGCAGTCAGTTTCATGCATGACTCTGTTTTTCAAACAAAATGGTCAGAAAAGTGCATATACCCGGGGTTTCTCGGCCATATGGACGTCAATCGCAGATCTAAGGGCAGAAATAGAATGCCCGAGGTTCAAACTATATGAATCTCAGATAAAAAGCGGGTATATGGGCTGCTCGTTGTTTGAGCAGGGTAACTGTTCAGAAAAGTGCATATACTCTCTGTTTCTCGGCCATATGGGCCGCAAATTTCAAATCCGAGGGCAGAAAAGGAATTTCCAATGGTCTAAGCTCACTTCCTATGGATATATATCTTACGTGTTAGTACATAGTTGGATACTCAGTTTACTCAGATCTACATGATGTACCTATGAATTTAATGAGCGAATGAATAAATCTCGATTAAAGCCCTATGCACACGCTAGCTGGCTAAAAGTAGCAGCAGTAGATTCACATGGAAGTCCTATGTAGCTTGCGTCTTATGATATTATCTAAGAAGAGTAAGTTGTTCAGCTAATGTCAGGTTTAAGGTCCTATGTACACAGTAACGAATATAGAAATAGAATATATACAAAACAATTGGAACACCCAAATATCAAATTTTGCAACCTTGCAAAGACACCAAAAAAGAAAAAAAAAAAAAAAAGACAAAAGGAGAACTCCATCAATGCAATAAGATCTTAGCACGTCTACAAGGGATATATGAAAGCTTTATTCTCTTTATCAGTCAGATCGAGCATAGCGATATTGACAACATCACGAACATGTCCCGACTCGTCGTCCGAAGTTTCTACAGTTCCCATCTTGTTATCATTTGCAAGTTTGGAAATCCTTCTTTTGTTCTTGTGTATTAATATGTACCGAATAATAACCAGGATGAGAGGGGCAGTGAAGAATGAGCACACAATCTGAACAATCCAAGCCGGAACAAACCGCGGGGAATCTTTCTCTTGCCAGAGCTGTGGGGAAATTATGTTTGAAATGGCATATCCAGCGCAAATAAGTCCATTTCTAGTTAATCGCTTTGTATACCCTGAACATGTCGTCGAAGTCCACCCAAAGGCAATGATCCAGGCTATGCCAAATGTCTGCGAAGATAAAACGAGACAAGCTAAAAGTGATATCTTTTTTTCCCAAGGAAGTGTAGCAAGAGCGATACTGCCACAAAAGGCTGGCAAACTCCAAAACCATGCCATCCATGCATTATATCCAGGGAAATAATGGATCATAAGAGTAGCAATTACAGAACAAACGACAGCAAATCCACCCCCAGCAACAGAAACCAAGGTAGACCCAAGGTCGGACACTCCACCGATGCCAACAAAAAGTAAATTTTGCTGGTAAGCGAGATTGTTAGCAAGCTGCTGAAGAAGGAAAAACAGAGTGAAAAGCCAAGACACTGGATCTTTAAGAGCCTCTATAAATTGATATTTTTTAAATACCCTTTGTTCGATCGAGCTTGAGGTATTTTTCTGAACGCGACGGATAATCCAGACTCGTTCACTTGTAGATAGAAACTTTGCATCAGTGGGATTATCGGGATACCAAACGTGAACAGCCAATGTGAGGAAAAACGTCAGCCCACCAATAATGATCATCAAGATCCTCCACGGATGTATAGGGGTATCAGCATACAGTGCGCCATAAGCGATAAAACCCGTGGGGATAGGAGCACCCATGCAAGAAGCGTAAAAAATCGGTTGGATACTGGTCTTTTGTTTCGAATCGAGGAACATTGACATAGTCATTTCGAGACCTGGAATCACCGCCGACTCAGATAAGCCGAGAAAGAATCGCAGAACAATAACCCCGGCATAGTTATATGCAGAGCAAGTCAGGAGAGTGATGGCTGTCCATAGAGCCAATGACAAGGTCAAAAACTTGCGCACAGAAAGTTTTTGAAGAATATAATTCCCTGGAATCTGGCCGACAATGTAGCCAGTGTAAAAGATAGAGTTGATATTGTTGTACTTGTTCTGATCAAGTCCAGTGTCTTCCCAAAACCCCAGAATTGACGCGTACGAAAGAGTTGCTTTGTCCATGTAGAGTAATAAGTTGATCAAAGAAGTATAAAGTAGGATTATGAAGAAGACTTTGCGTTTTAATTTGTTTTCGCATTGTGGGTCAATCGGTGGCACAAGCGGATCATTTTCTTCCATAAATCGAAGAGTAACGTCGGCATCCTTAACATTAACTATTTTGCTCTCAGCCTTAGCACCAGGATTTGGCTCGCTATCGAGCTTGCTATCATCGATGCTCGAGGAGATCGCCATCAATAAAGAGTATAAGGGACATTTATTATTGACAGTTCAGGCGCCGTAGTCATTCTTAATTTTTTTGAATACACTGTGTAGCAATTTTGTGGACTATGTCGCAATCGACATAAATATGACTAGTACCAAATAAAAATTCCCATCTCACTAATCTCCATCCATGCTTCTCAGGCTAGATTCCAAAACAGCAAGGTCAGACTTACCATTTAGTGAAAGAAGATCGCTTTAAGATGGAAAAAGCCCGAAGATGATCGATATGAGCCGCATGGTGATTCGGCTATATCGCTTGTTCAGGGAAGACGTCATTGGATATATCGCTTTCTCTTAAGTGAAACCGAGAGGAGCTTTGCAATTTCTTCTAATAACATGCATTCAAATTTTCATCTCATGAACCAAGAAACTATGCACACTCCATGAAAAATCGGTAAAACCTCGCTTACTTTCTTTCTTTCACATCTGTCTGTCAGACTTGCGAAGAGAAAACCAATTCCATTGGGACTTTATTGCTCCCAACTTTTTTTCCTTCCAATTTGAACGACGCTGGGAGTATCGCGCTTAGCCAGGAACTTCGCAAGAGCTACGGCTTCATCAGGAGTCAGTTCGACCACAGTTTATAGAGTAAGACTATGGGAGAGGTTTCGTGTGTAGCAGATTAATCAATATTGAATTATTTACACTGTTTCATATAAATATAAACACTGCTGATGCTAAGAAAACTTATACGTTAGTTGTCTTGCTCACATTTCGTAAGGAGGGTACATACACAAATTGTTATGTGCTTCTGTACTATACTAATTCATTTTCTTTTTATTACCATGTGGCAGCTGAATAAATCATCTTCAGATCGAGATAATGGATGATAGGCAAGTTAAACGTGCGTAAATCCCAATGTGCCATCAGCGGGACGAGGGAAGAACTATCAGGTTGGAACAAGATTTCCATGTGTAAAGCTTTTTATTATGATTGTTTAAAGTATATAAAAATATATGTAGACAACCCTAAGGATCCATTATATGAGAGGAAAAAAAAAGGCCATGAGAAAACGATATAGCGAGTTAACTCAAAATATCAACTGTGGTAAATGCAAAAGCAGGAGTGATCGCTCCTAAGTGTGTAAGCTTTTTACGCTTGCTTTATTAAGAGCATGCGATAACCTTGGCGACTAGTGAACAAGATGCGCCTGCTATGTTGTATGAAAGCTATCTCAACGCAATACTTTCAACCCACCTTGCGATGATCACATGCATATTGGGTTGAAATTTGCCTTTTTCGTTATCCTGAACAACAACGATAGATAAAGCCTAACAAGCTTTTCACATCATCCAGGGAGATGATTGCGTGCGACCACTTGACTAGTTGTCATCCATGATTACTCAGGATAAACTGGGGGACAATGAGACATAATGTCATAATTTTCTGGAACGTGTTAATCTATCACTACTCGCTGACCTAATCTCAAAAGTTGGATTTGCTGTTGTCACAAAAGCCTGCGATGTGGAAGTGAATTCATCTCTTATCGCAGTTTCGGCGCTGTGCTTTCACTTCACTACAGAGATGGATGATGCGGAAGGTCTTGTTGAACCCCTTTTGGAGGCTCGACCAACAGAGAGTCAGTCGGAGATCAGTTTTTTGAATGGTCAAAGACACGGCACAAACAGCACTTACAGTTCAGAAAGTGAGATTATTTCTGAGACTTCGACGATTGGAAGAAATCTCTCGTGGTCTAGTGCCTATATACTTGTCATATCTCGAGTTATAGGGAGCGGGATCTTTGCTACTCCCGGGTCTATTGTGAAAGGAGCAGGTAGCCTTGGGCTTACGGCTGTATTATGGATTATTGGAACAGTTTTGGCAGCATGTGGACTCGCCGTGTCCCTTGAATTTGGTTGTATGTTGCCCCGATCTGGTGGTGATAAAGTATACCTTGAGTTTGTCTACGACCGTCCAAGGTTTCTTGCCTCTACCATAATTGCATTCCAAGCAGTTCTTTTAGGATTTACTGCGAGTAATTGCATTGTATTTTCAAAGTATACCTGGTTTGCCTTCAATATTCAACCGGATGAGCTGCAAACTAAAATACTAGCTGTGGGTCTTCTGACTGCTATCACCATTATCCACGGGTGTTTCTTAAAAGTTGGTATTCGAGTTCAGAATGTTCTTGGATGGATCAAGGTCTTTCTTGTGGGGGTTATGGCCATTACGGGGATTGGAATCATCTTTATTCACGGAACTGCTCGAGAGAAACCTGCCGGAGTGACTGCTATGACATCGTTTAGATGGGAAGAAGTTTGGAAAGATTCTGACTGGAGTCTTAACAGCATGTCTACGTCCTTATTCAAGGTTCTATACTCTTATGCTGGATTAAATAATGTCAATAATGTTCTCAATGAAGTTAAGAATCCAGTAAGGACTCTCAAAACCGTGGGGCCCGCGGCATTATTGACTTGCTGCGTCTTGTATCTCCTTGCAAATATTTCATACTTATTGGTAGTTCCTTTGCAAGAAATCAAGGATAGTGGCGAATTGGTTGCAGCTCTGTTTTTCGAAAGAGCTTTCGGAACTCGCATTGGCCGGACGATCTTACCACTTGCAATTGCTATTTCTGCAGCAGGAAATGTCATGGTTGTAACATTTAGTCTGGTGAGTTTGTTCATTGAAATTGTATTCGCCTCTTTTTTTTGGCAAAGGAAAGCTCGACTAACCTGTTTTTTTTTTTTTTTTTTTTTTGTATACAGGCAAGGGTTAACCAAGAAGTAGCTCGACAGGGGTTCTTGCCGTGTGCGAAACTTCTTTCATCCTCTCGCCCGTTTGGTTCTCCCCTAGGTGGATTAATTGTCCACTATATTCCGTCTCTCCTTGTCATTACTTTACCACCTCAGGGCGATGTTTACAATTTCATTCTGGATGTAGAGGGTTATCCTGGTCAGTTCTTTGCCCTTGCTGTGACTGCTGGTCTTGTGGTCTTAAGATACAAACATCCTGAGATTAAGAGGCCATTCAAAGCATGGTTGCCAGCAGTGTGGTTGAGGATCGTTCTATGTGTCTGTATGCTAGCTGCACCATTCTTCCCTCCTAAGGATCGTCAAGGAGATGTGCACTTTTTCTACGCTGCTTACGCAATTGTTGGATCTGGCATGTGAGTTCAGTTTAAAATATGTATCTATTTCTCATCTCAAACATACTAACTAAACTTCACCCCCAGTATTTTATTGGCATTCTTATACTGGTATGTATGGACCGTGTTACTACCGAGATGGTGGAAGCCATATACAATTGAGGAGGAAATGGAAGTTCTTGATGACGGTACGACTATTACAAAGCTCGTACATCACTATAAATCATAAAGGCGTTTGCTATTATGTTGATGTTATATCCAACAGCAGTTTCATTGTATGTTTTAGTTAAAGTTTGAATTTATAATACACTTTGGTGACGTTGGTCCCAACTGACGCTAAAAAAATTGCGTGCTAGGCTTACAAAGTATACATTGTAAATCAACCCTTCCCCACAGTCTTGTATTAGTAAAGATGAGTCTCATACTAATGGAACATGTATATAAATACTACGGAAATGAATCTCCAAAATGCTGCTTTGAATTCATCCGAATTTGTTTAACTTTGTAATTCAATTATGGCTTCTCCAGCTATAGCACAACGTTCCCAAGGGTCCTTTTCTATCGGCAAGCCGAATACTACATTGTCATCTTCCGAAATTAAAGGTAGACATGATGTGCCTGCGATTCTGAGATACTTTAAAGATGCAGACGATGGAAGTGAACCTGCCCCTGCTTATGTTGGCAGACCAGAAACCTACGACCAGCAGCCTCTGTACTGGCGCCTGTCACGGTAACCGACATCTCTGGTCAAGAATCCAATTACTCTCTCGACAAGAATGGGTTTCAGCTGGTCAATCATGAGAGTCAAGAGAAGGATTTCGTGAATGATGATGAGATTAAGAAAGTTTACTATCCCGAAACTGAGGAGTTATTGAAGCAAGCGTAAGTTTCTGTGGATTACATGCATTCCGCTTTGGCTGACTTTTGTTGATTCAATTCAAGGACTGGTGCATCGCGTGTTTTTATCTTTGATCATACTATACGTCGCAATGCCCAAGATGAACGTACGCCTGCCTCTGATCGCCGTGGTCCTGTGCAGCGAGTACATATTGACCAATCTTACCAAGCATCGCGGAATCGAGTGAATTTTCATCTTCCCGATGAAGCGCCTGAATTGCTGAAGGGCCGTGTACAGATTATTAATGTGTGGCGTCCTATTCGAACAATTCTTAAGGATCCTCTAGCCATTGCAGATGCAAATACGGTTTCGGACACCGATCTAGTTCCTATCAAGTTGATCTATCCAGACCGGGTGGGTGAAACTTACGCAGTGAGACCTCAATCTAGCCATAAGTGGTACTATCGATATGGACAAACACCTGATCTTGTAACTTTGATTAAATGCTATGATTCAAAGGAGGACGGTCGGGCTCGTAGAGTGCCTCACAGTGCATTCTCAAACCCTGAGACCGAGGATGCTCCCCCTCGCCAGAGTATTGAAGTTAGGGCCTTGGTTTTTCACCCTGAAGATAGGAGTTAAACACGATTAAGATTGTCAGGAAATTTCTCCTTTCTTTTTTTCTCTATCTCTTTTTTTGGTGTCTATCTTTTCTTGCATGGTAACTTAGTTTTGGGGGAGAGGTTGTTTTCGTTTTCTTTACTAGATGCTACCAGTCTGGTTCTAAGATTTGGATTACTTGCTTAGGGTAGCTAAATTATACGGCAAAGTGTTGAAGCACGTGCTTGAAGCGGAGCCATTTATAGGAGTCAGATAATTTTGAAATTTCAAGTTTGATTTATTATGAAAGTCTAGTTAAATTTTCAGTAGGCATCTTTTGATGAAACAGGGTATCGCAACTTTCAAAGTCAGTTTTTTGTAAATTTTAGACAGAAATCCTAGGCGAATCACCATGGCCGTAATTCAAAAATCAAAAATAAAAAAATTTTACGCAGTCTTGTCAAGAATAATTGAATGGAACTAGTACGTCCAATTAAATTGGTAGTTGTTGGCAACAGTTGTGCTACGATTGCGAAATTTGTGGTGATTCCTGTAAGGGGGAAAAGTTTACTTTCTGTGTGGTCCCTTCACATGAAATCTGGGGAATAAAGTTTCTCTAGCTCTGAAATCAATCTGCAATTGTAGAACGCAATGTCTCATCAATTTCACTCCCCCTGTCTTTCTCTATATATATATATGTATATCGCCTTCACTTTTAATAGAATGTAAGCCACATTTACTGTAATATAAAGTAAAAAAAAACCGCTGAAAAATGGCATCGGAAAAAGAACTAGTCACCAACAAAGTTGACTCCCTTGATGAGGTTGAATATCAATCAACCCCCCTAAAACGATACAAAGGTAAGGGTGAGATAAGGGGTGTTAAAATAAACGAGTTTAATCAAAGCTGACGGTAAAAATTCTAGTCAAATGGTATCGATCGACCTTTTACAATGCTTTAATTTTAGGATTATGCAACTTTCTAGCCCCTGGAGTATGGGGTGCAATGAACTCTTTAGGGGGAGGTGGAGACCAATCTCCTTATCTGGTCAACACTTCGAACGCTCTCACCTTTTGTCTTATGGTTGTATCGTGTCTTTTCGGTTCAGTAATTGTCCGATGGATTGGTATCAAGTGGACTTTTATAATTGGAATTATGGGGTATGCCCCTTACGCAGCTGGACTTTATACCCATAACAGGTACGGATTCGATTGGCTTCTGCTATTGGGAGCAGCTCTCTGCGGGATTTCTGCTGGTATATTCTGGATGGCAGAGGCGGCAATTGCCCTTTCTTATCCTGAACCTTATAATCAGGGAAAGTTCTTGGGATTTTGGCTTAGTTTTCGAGTCGGAGGTCAAATTCTTGGTGGCGCTATCAATCTTGGTATAAATGCAAAGAAAAACGTAGCGGGTAAGGTCTCATATACGGTATTTCAGGTCTTTATTGCCCTTCAATCCCTCGGTCCCTTTGTCGGTCTTCTTTTGAATAACCCTGGTCAAGTTCAGCGTACAGATGGTGTTCCTGTCAGTCTCAAAATACAAAATAGCTCTCTACAAGAGTTGAAAGAGACAATTAAGCTATTTTTCAGTCGAAATTTCCTTCTTATTGTCCCCCTCATATCCCAGGCAGTGTACGCGGAAGCTGTCATGTTTACTTACCAATCTCTGTACTTCACCGTCAGAGCAAGAGCTTTGGGGTCATTTTTATCTGGAATTGTCGCACTCATTTCCGGTAATCTTTTGGGTGGATTCCTTGATCGTAAAAACATTTCCCTAAAAGCGAGAAGCCGTGGGACCTTTTTCATTGTCCTTGGGCTTCAAGGCGCCTGGTGGGTCTGGGGTACTGTCATTGTTACTGAGTTTCACAAGACTAATCCCACCTATGATTGGGCCGATCCTGGTTTCGGAAAGGGATTCGCTTTATTTATATTCTGGGTGATTGGATTCCAGCTAAATTATCTGTTCCTGTAAGAATTGCGGGTGATCAATCTTTCCTGCCTATCTTCAGTTGGCTAACAAAGCATGCAGATATTTCATTATCAGCAACTTGTCTGAATCAGAAGAGCAAGTTATTCGACTTTCTGGTCTTCTCCGAGGAACTGAATCTGCAGCCCAAGCAGTTAGTGTAAGTTGATGTCCTCTCTCGAAAACAAACACGCAGAACACTCAGTTAACATGAAACTAATCGGCAGTATGGCTTGAGCTCTGTTTCAATCATGGCTTCCATTGGAAATACTTACCTCAACTTTGCCTTGTGGGGTGTATCGTTATTCCCTGCTTGGCTAGTCGTCAAGGAAATTGGTGTTACACTGGGAGATTTGAAGGTAAAGAGAGAGACCGAGCAAGCCAACAAAAAAAGGACAGGCGATTACACATCATCTGACGAAACTCACCAAGCTACAACAAACTCAGTAACGCAAGAAGAAGTAGATATCTAGTCATGACTCTAGTATATACGTTGTATAAGACATATTACTTGTTTCTTTGAAACCATCATACTCATATTGGGTAGGAAAGTGGACCAACTTGTCCATTTATCAAATTAAACACACCAGCCAATAGTCTAGTTATGATACAGTCTTCTTCTTCTTCTCAAACTCCTGTGTAGTGTACTGGTCCTTTGGTCAAGGATTACGTTCCTCCTCTCTAACAAAACGACCACTGCCTGCCGTCTTTAAAGGGAATACATAAAACAGTTTTGTGTGTGTCGTCATTACTCACCCCTTTAATTACATAGTGGACATGCGTCCTTTCAGTAGATTTCTAGATCTTATTAAGTAATCAATTAGAAAAAGAAAAAGAGGAAAAAGGAACTTTCAATTTTGTATTATTAAGCTTGTACAGGCTCCTCATTTCCTAGATCAGCGACCTCTTCTTGATACACTGCATATTTGTACTTGCTTCCAGTATGATCATCGCGTAGATTTGATTGGCCTTTTCCGTAGATCTTTTCCCTTGCCGTTACAGCTGGTTCGCTGTCATCTCGTTTTGGGGGGTATAATCCCCGCCTACGCAATTCAGGTATAAGAAGGTCAACGATATCCTCAAAAGATCCTGGGGTCGTGACATAGGCGAGATTAAACCCATCAACATCAGCTTCTCGAGCCCACCGCTCGAGCTCATCAGAAACCTGTGCCGCAGTTCCAACTGCAACAGGGCCTAGGCCACCGATAGAAGCAATCTCGGCAATAACACGAGGAGTTATTGATGGAAGCTCAGGAGTCCTAGCGCTGAGACTCTCCGAGATTGAACGGACTCTATTAGGTTCTATTACATGCTTCTCGGGATCAATCTCCTCATCGAGAGGGATCTTGGAGAGATCAATACCCGTCCATCCAGAAAATAACACCAGTCCACCGATTGTAGAAGAATATCTCTTTGCTCTTTCAAACTTTTCAAAGGCTTCCTGCTCAGTTCTACCAACAACGGGGGTGAAGCTAGCAATAATTTTGATTGATTGAGGGTCGCGTCCAACTGAACGAGCTAACTCTCGTATTTTGGCAATACGAGGTCTCAGAACTGAGGGACTATGAGCAGACACAAAAATGCTCTCTGCATGTGTGGCACCAAACAGGGAGCCAGCCCTATATCATGCATAGAATTGTTAATACTCAGAACTAGGCTAAGCTGTTGAAAAAAGATTCAATGCTCACGGTGATGTACCAGCCTGGAAAAGGAGGGGTGTTCGTTGTGGACTTGGATCTACTATATGCCGAGTGTTGAGATTAAAGAATTTGCCCTTATGATTGATAACTCGAACCTTTTCGGGTTCAATATACACATCATTTTCCGCGTCGGCAACAATAGCGTCATCAGCCCAAGAGCCTTCCCAAAGCCTGAAACGGAGATCAGTTAAATTATTTTCTCCCTTCCATAAAGCAAACAACTACAAGACTCACTTGTAAAGTACTCGGAGATATTCATCAGCCTGAGCATAGCGAAGATCATGTTCAATAGGTTCATCAAGTCCAATCGCCTTGAATGCTCCCTTTTTCCAACCAGTAACAATATTCCAACCGATTCGGCCGTTTGTTAGATGATCAAGAGTAGAGAATCTTTTGGCAAGTAGAAACGGAGGTTCAAATGATGTTGACGCTGTAATGCCAAAAGTTAGGTTCTTAGTGACAGCCGCCATCGCGCTAATGGGCTAATTAACCAAATCCGGTTAGAAGATAAATAGAGTTTAAACTAAACAACAAAAAACTTACTATAGTTGGGTCTGTTACAGGCCATTGGGCTGCCCTGCGAATGCAGTTATCTAGGGAATCCTCATAGGTATCGTATCCTCCATAAGTATCTGCTAAGAACAGAGCATTGATGTCTCCACGCTCCAACGTTTTGGCCAAGTTAATCCAATAGTCGAGAGTACGCTTGGTGGTGGATTTATCGGTTGGGTCCTAAAGAGTCGTTGTTTAGTGTGAAAACAGTCGGGGAAAATACTTCACCATAACTACCTACTTTCCATTGACCGGGGGAAAGATGTCCAATGGTTGACATATCAAAAGCATTGAGAATCAACTGCTTCTTTTTGTAACCATTTTCCAAAGGAGCCTCGGGAATATCTGCACTTGTGACCATTTTGATATCTTTATCTTTCGATCGTTAAAATACAATATATTTAACGACAGAAAGGCAACAAGTTTATATAAAAAAGGGAACGAGGGTTTAATGAGCATGCTGAGACTATAAATCTCTTCCAGACTGAACTGCCTTCAGCGCTATCGGCTTGGATTGCTTTCTGTGTGTCTTGTGTGCGCGCGCGTGCGTGCCCCTCCATCACGCAATCTTGACCCCACCATATGCAATGGCAACTCCGTCACAAAATTTTTGAGAGCACTTATTAGGCCAAAAGAAAGCGTCAGATGGGATAAAGAAGTTTAGCTCTATGAGGTACCAAATTCTACAGGAATTTCGCAATCCGATCAGATACGGCAATATCACGGGTGTGCTTCCGGTATAATCAACTAGCCAAGGTCAAATCATCTAAATACCACCAAGACTGCCTGTTACTACTTGAAACACATACTCTAAAATGACGGCTATAGCTAGTACAACGGTATATGAAACGGAGAAGCTTTCAGACAACCAAGGCCATTCTATTCAAAAACAACTTGTTACCCAATCCTCCAATTGTGTGTATACACCCAGTAAAGAGAGTATCCAAGTAAGCGTCAATGAAATCAGGGAAACGAAAAGAACTCAGAATGTCTTGATGTTGCATGCCATTCGTGAAAAGTATACTCTCGTCCAAAATCATGATATCCCTAGTATATTAACTAAGGATGAGATTCTTGTAAAGGTCAGTCATACTGTGGCACACAATCACTCGTTTTCTTTCTTTGCTGACTCCTATATCGCATAGGTTGTTGCTATCGGGCTTAATCCTATAGACTGGAAGGCACCGTAAGTATCCATATTGTCCTTGAATACCTTGTATTTTGATTGTAGAAGCCAGCGCTAATAAATTCCAGGGCCTTCAATTTTGGAATTCCTACTTTGCCGTGGATAAATGGCCGCGATCTTGCTGGTATTGTAGTGGAAGTTGGCAGCAGTGATAATTCCCGTCTTCGCAAAGGAGATACTGTCTTAGTTCCATCTACCGATTACCGAGATATTCGGAAGGCAGCTTTTCAAGAATATGCAATCACCACCCACTACAATGCATCAAGAATTCCTTCTACAGTGTCAGTTCAGGATTCTGCCTCTTTAGGAGTCGCTTTTGTTACTTCTGCGCTTGCGTTAGGTGCTTCATTTGGACTCGATTTCTCCGCAGTCTCTGAGAACATTCCGAAGGGTCCAAATATTCAAGACTTACTCCAGCGAGCGGATCTCAGAGGAGAAATTCCTCAAGACGTTCGGGGTGAGTGTTTCTCAGCCCTGGACCCTCAAGATCGCATCAAAAAAGGTGACTGGATTGCCATATGGGGAGGTGAGAACTATAAATTTATAATGTATTGTCCTGTTGGATTAATAACTGACCCGTACATCAAAAGCTTCCACTACGACTGGATATATTGCACTACAACTTGCCAAGCTTTCGGGATTAAAAGTCATTTGCATTGCAGATGTTGCTCGTCATGGTTCAAAACTACTTGAAGCGGGCGCCGATTTACTGGTTGATCGTCTTGATACTGGTCGTGCCATTGAGATTGTCCATAGTGTAACGCAAGGTAAACTTCGGTATGGAATTGATACTGTCGGCAAAGAGACTGCCACTTTATTGCAAGATGCCCTTTTTCTCAGTGAAGACAATAATCCTAGGGCTCATTTGTTAGGCCTTACTGGTATTCCTCGTGAAAAGAATCCTAGAATCCAATATCATACGGTCCCGCTCAAGGTCTTTCACGCATCTCCCATTGTGGGACTCGGTCTCAGTAAATGGCTCGAATCTCTTTTACAGTCAAATGCAATTAAACTTCCACAAGTTGTCTACACTACAGGAGGACTGGGAGCAATTAACGATGCACTTGATATTCTTCGCAAAGGTTCAATTTCTGGTCAGAGGATTGTTGTTGGTCTCGATTGAGCAGAATTGAGGTAAGGCTCATTTACAATTTGAAAAAAGCATTTTTTCTTTTTAACATAAGAAAACGTATAGAAATTTTGTAATGTAGACCATGTCTATAAAAAAAATAGTGTCTCACGGTTCTTGATACTTATAAACGTGCTTATGTATGGAATACGGTAACCACTTCCTCTGCGTGTTGGGTGTAGTATATGGCTGGCAAGCTGGGAGCTTGTACATTGCAGACCCTCACCGCAACAACCAGCGACAAAAGTAATTAACCAAGACCAAGGTTGATTTTGTCTATGAAATTTTGAACCTATGTTAGTCGTGACAGGAGGAATATAATTTGCTTAGTTGGCAAGATTTGACGCCATCGAAGTTTTGTTTGACGCAATCAATGTAGAATGGTAACCATTTCGAAAAAGGTCTGGTCTAATCCCCGCCTTGTTAAAGTATGCATGACACGCAATCGGGGTAGTTAACTGGATTATGGATTACACCTTGAGTGATAGTAATAACGGATTATTGAAAATGCGAGGTCCAGCGTTCTTGTTTCCCTGTTTCTTCAAATCTCTCTCAATCTTCTATCCTTTGCAGCACAGTGGTACAAGGATAGAATCATGACTATAGAGCATAATAAAAAGAAGCTCATTATCAATGCCTTTGCAATGCAAGCACCGACTCATCTAAATCCTGGTCTTTACAGCTATCCTGGAGACGAAGGATCCCAGTATAAGAATCTTGACCATTGGATATCTCTTGCTCGAAAGCTGGAAGAAGCAAAATTTCATGCCATCTTTTTCGCTGATGTCTTAGGTGGATACGATGTGTACAGAGGACCTGCTAATCTGGATGCCACAATTACTGCTGGTGCTCAGTTCCCAATCAATGATCCTCTATATAGTATTCCAGCCCTGGCGGCTGCTACTGAGAACATCAGTTTTGGCGTGACTGCCTCGACAACTTATGAACATCCTTATGCTTTAGCCAGACGATTCTCAACGGTGGATCATCTTACAAAAGGCAGAGTTGGTTGGAACATTGTCACATCTTATCTCGATTCGGCTGCTCGCAACTTTGGTTTAAATACCCAGATTGAGCATGATGAACGGTACCGTATTGCCGACGAATACCTACATGTTGTCTATAAGCTGTGGGAAGGATCTTGGAGGGATGATGCAGTCAAAAACGACAAGACTGGTTATGCTGATCCGCAGGGCGTTCGACAAATCAATCACGAGGGAAAATATTTCAATGTTCCAGGACCTCATCTCTGCGAACCTTCACGACAGCGTACTCCGTTTCTACTTCAGGCTGGTACATCAACTGCTGGAAAGGCCTTTGCTGCAAAGCATGCAGAAGCTATTTTCCTCAATGGACACGCACCCGAGTTAATTCGTCCTTCTGTCGACACCATTAGACAACAGGCAGCTCAATATGGACGTGATCCAAATGATATTAAAATCATTGCCGGGCTTTTGCTAATTGTGGGAGAAACAGATGAAGATGCTCAAAGAAAATATGCTAAGCTTTTGTCTTATGCTGATCGTGAAGGTGCTCTTGCTCTTTTTGGCGGATGGTCTGGCTATGATTTAAGTAAGTATGCTGATGATCAAGACTTCCGATTTGTTGAGCAACCGGCAATTCGATCCATGGTGAACCACTGGGCTAAGACTGTTCCTGGGACGCAAGGGCAAAAGTGGGATAAAAAGGCAATTGCCCAATTTGTTTCTTTGGGAGGCAATGGATCTAGTATTGTTGGTGATGCCAAAACTGTTGCTGATGAGCTGGAAAAGTGGATTGAAATTGCTGACGTTGACGGTTTCAATTTGAGCTATGCGAGTGTTCCAGATACCTTTGACGACATCATCAAATATCTATTACCTGAGCTTCAAGAGAGAGGTCTGTTTTGGCATGACTATGCCGTAAAAGGTGGCACATTTAGAGAACAGATTTACGGTCAAAGGGGTCGCAACAGACTTCCTGATTCACATCCAGGCGCCCAATATTTTTGGAAAGCTGGGCAAGAGATCCCCGATTACGTGTCAAAATCTGATGTTTCTTGACTGGATTCAAATTTTTAGATGTTTATCTTTTCTGTAAGCTAAGTGTGGAGAAAAATAAAAATTAGACCGAAGATAAATCAATAGATACGAAGGATTCAACATTTTCATAGCTTTTCACATATTTTTAATAACAAACATTTATTCTATACATCCCACCATCCTTCCATATAAGAACGAAGATCAATCTCTTGGGGAAGCTTTAGATGAGGAGTCAAATTGGCTTGAGGATTCAGCTCCCTCAGAGTCCATCCATTTCCAAAATAAGCGAATCGATTCCCACTTGGATTTATATATTCGTATTCAAAATCTTCAAATCGGGGATGTCGACGAACATGATTGACATGGGTAGCACTACCGGGAAATAATCCATGAATTCGGCCACCAGGTTTTCCTCCATTATACCAAGAGCTACAGTTTTTGTTTTCAGATGATGAATCATCATTGCCAGTCCATACAGTTCTTGGATAAAATCGATCAGAGTATTCCACAAAGTCATCCGTCGCTTCTTTTAGTGGAGACATAGCTTTTATGCCCTCGTTTCGAATTTTGCGAATAAGTTTTGCAATGTATGTCAGTTGATTTTCAAAGCTGTTTGGTACAGTTCCACTGTGTCCAGCCGAGTATGGTCCCCCGACCCAGAACAGATTGGGAAATCCAGGGGTAGCGACTCCTAAGTATGTGTAAGGAAATCCAAATTCACCTTCGGGTTTCCAGGCAGTCTTGAGATCTATTCCATTTGCAATGATAGAGAAAGGGGGAGCAAAATCCACATTGGCACCCGTAGCGCAGATTACTACATCGACCTTCCTTTCCACATTATCGACGGTCACAATACCATCTTCAGTAAACCGCTCAATTCGAGTTTGGATGAAGCTTACATTTTCCTTGGTCAAGGCCTCAAGATAACCTGGTCCAGGAGTCGGTCGGCGACAGTTTGGAGGAAAATCAGGCACCATCTTTTCTAGTAGTTCTGGTTTATCTTCTAGACGAGCTGCCATTAGCTTTGTCCAATTTTCCCGCAGTTCCTTGTTCATTTCCGAATCTCTGAATATAGCCCCAAATCGTTGAAAATAACCACTTTCAACACTTTTTCTGTACTCTAAATATTTCTCGGGATCGTTAAAGGATTCGAGCTGTTCTTTTGTGAAATAATTTGGCTCGAGCTTCCGCACACCGGAAGGACCAAAAGAGTCTACAATCCATGTACGATTTCGAGCATAATGGTCGACATGGCCCGCAATTGGTTGAATGGATGGTAAGACCTGTAGACCCGACGCGCCATTTCCGATTAGAGCGACACGTTTGCCGTTGAGATTAACTTCATGATTCCAATTTGAAGAATGAAAAAGAACACCCTTGTAATCATTGATGCCTGGATAGTGTGGAATCTTCCAAGCATTGAAGTGACCAATTGCGGGAATTAGGACATCGACAAAGTCATGATAGATCTGCAAAAAGAAACAAACTGTCAGTATTTAGTAGCAAAACGATAAGGTAGATTATTTGAATAATACCTCGTTGGATTCCAGATCATGAATCGTGATTTCCCATTTCCCCACATCTGGCAGCCATTCAGCCTTTTCTACCAATTTCCCAAATTTTAGATACTCATAAACGCCATACTTTTTAGCCACATTTTGCCAATACTGCTGGATTTCAGCACCTTGAGAAAACTCTTCAGTCCATTGTGTGTTTGGTTCAAACCCTGACTGGTAGACGTGCGAAGGGATATCACATCTCACTCCGGGATACGTATTCTCAAACCTTCATT
The DNA here is from genome assembly GCA_030574495.1 of Trigonopsis cantarellii. Classification (NCBI taxonomy): domain Eukaryota; kingdom Fungi; phylum Ascomycota; class Trigonopsidomycetes; order Trigonopsidales; family Trigonopsidaceae; genus Trigonopsis; species Trigonopsis cantarellii. The sequence goes on from JAJMFB010000052.1 coordinate 55,417, forward strand.
CAACTTAGCCAGATAGTTTCGAGATTACTATGTCAAAGCTTTTGAAGCTTACCATGTACCACCCTAAAATATAGAAAGACAGATTAGAAAAAGACATAAAAAATAAGCAATTTGACCAAAGAAATGTAAACTAACCACGTCAGTGTTCTTTTCGTAAATTCTCAAATCAATGCCTTGAAGTTTCGGGGGGAAAAGTACACCTGCAATTATTCCAGACAAACCAGCACCAATGACACCAACCGTAATGTCCCTGACCTGATCTATTGGATGCTCTTCAAGCTCAAATCGCGGTCTAGAGTCATTCTCTGTACTATCATCAAGAGTGGCTGTGACTTCGACCTTGAGAGGTTCCTTCAAATCCGAAAAATCTTGTGCCAGACTAGTTCCATTCACTGCAGGATTCAAATGGGTAGTGCTCACTGGAATTCTGATAGGCGCCATTTTTCGGGATACGTCCAAAGGGTAGAAGAAGATCTTGGATATATGAATTTCTGGAGTTTATTCTCATTTCTAGTAGCGGGGCTATTATAAGATCCATCTCTCTGGGGGCCGGCACGCAATACCAAATTTTTTGTACGTAACATCTAATTTAGCACTTTTCTTAGTTGATGATTGAAAGGAGCTTGTCACCGAATGTACTCCGCAGTGATCGAATCGGGTGTGCTATCTCTTGAGATCACATGTTGCACCATCCTCGTTGGCGATTGTGTCAGCCATTGCTTATCGCCCAACACTGCAACTTAGGTGAACAACTGGGATGCTCACTGCCTAGGGAGGGTAAAAGAATCGATTTTAATGTCAGACTTATCTCGAAACTCCTACAGCATTTTTTTTCTACGTCTGACACGAATGCTGACAAGATCTTAATACTTGACATTCGGCGGATAAGCGTCTAAAATATATATATATGTATATATACAAACTTTGATTTTCAACACCACAAATACTTTTCTCGAGAGTTTTCTTCATGTTATTTCCAATCTGTGTCGCTTGATTGTTCAATAGTCTGATCTGATTTTATTTAAAATTCAAAATAACTCCTTTATTTATCTTAGTCGTTTCTTTGTAACCTATCTAAACACCATTATGAATACATAGCAATCTCAGTCAAACTATAACAGCACCAAACTTCAAGAACTCGACTACATCAACATGAATGATATAACACCAGCAGAACAGCTTATCGCCATAGTTATGTCATTTGTGTTGATGTAGTCGAGTTCTTGATTTAGTCACTTACGCCGTGCTGCACGGCAGCATGTTCAAAGGGAACAGCTGGCAGCAGTGCCAAAAAATACAAAAAAGTCATATGGTGCACAACAAAAGCAGTTCCTGACTTTCTGTCGTGATATGTTTCAAGGTCAAACTGATCGTGAAAAGGTTTCGGATGAAAAACTGCTCTGCTACCTGTATCACCGAAAGACAAGGGCAAGCAGGTGCGTGTTCGGCAGCAGGATGGAACTTATGCGACAAAGAAATTGCCCGCTTAGCTACCAGTCAATGGACTCAATTGTTTCAGCCGTCGTCAGTCTGTACCACGCTTAGGTGACTCAGGAACAGCTGGAATTTGGAGGAAAATGCAGCTTGGAAGCATCCAAGATCCGCAGAAATCAAGAATTTTTTGAGAACATATAAATCAGAGATAGCAGCACAAAATGTTGCTACCTTCAACAAAGATGCTGACATCAACCAGGCTTACAAGCAAACATTTTGTGCTGCTATCTCTGGTCTTATTTCGTTGGCAAGATCGGCAACTCTTGACATAACGTTTCAACCCCTGGTAGATTCCCGGCCAATAATGACGACGTCGCATCTGAAAACTTGGAGACACTACTTGGTAGAAGATAAATGCAATTTATGGGCCGACCACCTGTCATTAAAATATCTTTTTACCGAGAAAGAATTCCTTGATGGCCTGGAGCTTGTCTGGTTCCGGTCTTACTCCATCTGCGTCGATAACATTTCCCAGGTAATCGACTGACTTTTTGTAAACTGAGATTCTTACCCCTCGACTATTATGAACAGCTTCATAACCGTTGGTTTCGACTTCGACAGACCAAAACGTGTTTGATAGTATGTGGAAATATTTTCAAAACCTTACCCAAAAAGACAAAATAAATTTCTCCACCAATGTCCGGCATTTTATTTATTTTATTAGGAGAAAATATTTTGCAGAATAGTTGAATAGCCTTAAATCTAAATTTAGCCTTAAATACAAGGGGACAGATAGATTACTAGAATGAATGGCTTTCTGAGTCATCTTCCGTCCGTGTAGCTAGATATTATCCGCTTCAGGCTTCGCCAATAAGTATATTTTCAATGAGTATCCTGCATTGACTTCATTCATTTTTAAGTGACGAGTTCAAAGTTGGGCGAGCGTTCATAACCGGCAACTAAAGTTAATCACTGAGTTTCATAATCAACCATGATTAGAATATTTTGCTGTAATAAGATTTAGGTCCTTTCTTTACCACAGCATATTCTAATATCCTAAGGGGAGAAAAATAGTAAATCAGAGCTAAGAAGTGACAAAGACTTTGCTCCACACATTATCCAGTCTCGATAAATGGGGTCTCCTCAATTAATTATAGCTAAACCGTGAGATTCATGATAAGGACAGCTAATACCTTAGATATACAGTAGTCTCTTTATGGCTCATGTGCTGAAAACGCCAGATAGTAATAAAGATTCGGACACAGTGCTCATCAATTAGGAGATACGGTGACCCAAAATATATCTCTGATCAGAGACTCGCCTGACGAACAGAAAGATACCTGATTTTCCGTTGTCGGCACTCTGCAGACAGAAGGCGCAATACTAGTGCCATTCCAGAAGTTACTAGAACTTGTCAGTACGACTTGTCAAACAAAGATTTTCAGTTGAATCTACTCACCTTCCCAAACTTGAAAATCACCAAAAACGCTTCCCCATAAATCAATCATGGCTCCTGCTAGTGAAGAGACAGTATTAAATATTCCACGATTATCAATTCCATCTTCCAGAGGTACATTAGCTCTTCGGAGCACATCCAGAGTTTTGGTAAGAATTTCAAGTTCTTGTTCATTGACACTTTGAGGGTCATCTATTATTTCCATGCGATGTAACCAGTGAGCGAGGACGAGAATCCCATTCCACGCGCATAGAGCATGCTCTAAACTGCAGTATGAAGAAGCAAACCACCTCATAGATAAAGAACCAGTATTTGTCAAATTATGTAAAATATCCATAGCAGTATCCACGGCTCGATTGGTCAGAGGCCCCCGCTGAAAGGGGCTATCTAAAAAAGAGCTAATGGCGCCATTGAGTCTCAAGTCAAATTGGGGTGCTACTAGTATGTTCTTTAAAGGGCCGTGGACTCGATAATGGCAACAAAGTGAGGCATGCCGAACTGAAGAGGCATTGAATAGATGTGGAGAGGGTGCAAAAGGAGAAGAGTCTAGTTTAGGTCGACCAGATATATATGTTGACGTAAATCGATCAATAATTCGTCCCATCTGACTCCATGCATGATTTCTGAGGTCCCCGATTTCACGAGAGTGGAGTCCACTATCTGCCCATTGAAAGACCGTAATTACACCTTGGATGTGATTGATGACGCAATGTGAAACGACATAGATAAAGAAATCAGATTTATCTGGCATCTCATGGCACGCTGAGTTAGCTCCGAAAAGTACGAATGCCATAACATCCTTGAAGGTAGGCGGCTGCGGAGTTTCGATAATTTTATATTTCCACTCTTCTTCAGTGGTTGCATTCCAAAGGCTATCACATTCTGGAAATGGGAGGCAGACATCAGCCATCATTATTGGAACATGGCGGTTATACGCAATTCCCATATCCGATAAAACAATGTAGATAGCCCACAACAGACGATGAAAGGATTCATTACATATCCAATCCTTCCAATGCTCGATTGATCTTCCTCTCCTGCTTGCAGATCCAATACTACAACACTTCAAAGATTGAGACGAGTTAAAAGTCAAGTAGTAGTCTCATCAAATCATCAATACTTACTTGAACAAAAAAAGGCTCTTCCTGAATAGCATGCGCAAAATACCGTAAGTCACCACTCCATATGTCATAATACCAACAAAAAAACTTTGCTTGAAGAAATGTTAAGGAATCATCTTTCAATTCACAAGGGTTAATTAAAGACTGAAAAACAAAGCGTCAGTTAGGTGAAAAGTTCAACACAAGGAAATCAATAGAAAGGTTTCTCACTTCATAATTCTTAATCATCTTCTGAGCACAGTTGCGTAGGACCTTTGCTTTATCTTTCTCAAGACAGTGTAATGCGCCAATAGCACACATGGAAAGAAGCAAAGTGACCTGAAATAACATTTGGGTATTTTCACTCGTGCTATCACATAAGGATGAGTAATTCAATAGTGGATCGAGCTTGAAGCTGTCATTATGTATAATTGGCATATGTCTGTGAAGTGAAACAGAAAAAGCTTCAAGATATTTACGGAGGGGGTACTTTTGCAGACAGCGTATATCATTCTTCATATCTGCGGAACAAGAGTTAGACAGGATGATGAAGACGCGCTCTTGGATCTGCGAATCGAATTCGCCAAAGCATCTTGTAGACCGAGGTAGAAAAGTATCCGAAGAATGAAAGTTTGTTGACAGTAGACTGCATGTATCTCGTGGATTTTCAGAGCTCTCTAAAAAGTTATTTTCATCTCGCAAATCAGGTACGCCTGACCGAGAAGACGACATCCGAAGAGTGCCCATCGTATCGGTGGTGTAAATTCTGCGTTCAGAAAAAATTTGCGGGTCTTCCTTGAGGTTGGCATTGGGCAGAACATGGTACGATGGAAACGTCAGACTGCTAGTATTCTGACTTACTGCAGTATCGGTTTCAGGAATCGCTATGTTTTCATAACTATCCAAAGGAATCTGACTAGTATCTGCTCCGTCTATATCACAGATGAAGGAAAGACCAGGAATGCCTGAATCTCCAGTGGAGCCCTCAACATTAGTGACAGAGTCGCTCGACTGGCTCTCCCCAGGTGAAATCTCAGTAGGCGGGTGAGAGAGATCATGAGTGATGAACTCTTTTTGAGTAGTCCTAATTTTGGCATGCCTACCACGGCAAATCCTTTGATGTCTCAAAAGCAGATCTCTATAATACAAAAACCATGAATCATGTTAATCAAAAGCTCACAAATGATTTAAAAAATGAAGTACTTGCTTTCGGGCGAAGTTGCTGGTGCATGTCGGACACTGGAATGGTCGTTCGAGCGTGTCTAAAATTAACTGACATGTTAGAGCTATTCAACTGGAAAGGAACGCCGGATCTTCTACGTACGTGATCGCTTATGCCGGGTTAGGTATTCTGGTCTTTTAAAGGTCGCTCTGCAGAACTCGCATACGACCCGCTCCTTGCGAGGTTTAGAACCCAGATTCAACCGTAACATTTGCTGCATGACGACAAAGACAGGTCGTCGAAGCCAAAATAACTAGATAATTGCCCTCATTCACTTTAATAATAAACTCGACTGTAGTAAATAATAAGACTCCAAATTTGCCCTGTCCCAGTCCCAAAAAGCTTGGCGAAGGGTTGCTACCAGTTGATTGTCAACAGCTCGTACCAAGACCATCAAGTCAAAAGGTCAAGCGGCAAGTGAACGATACAGACTGTATCAGCTAAAGGATGACAATATTCTCATCTCCTTTTCCAAATGATGGTTTCTTTGCATATTGCTCTTCATGATCTTTTTTTTTTTAATTTAATTTCCTCTGTCCCAAACCTATGTCAGAGTGAGATGCGAGATGCGACTCAATGACACTATGACTCGAAACGTTGTAACGCAATACCTCTTCCATTATTACAGTGTACACAAATTGTCGCCCGAGGGACGCCACTTTGTGTTCTTGATTTGATGGTTGTTGCTTGACTTTTTAGCCGCGCTTCGCTGTCTTGTGCTTGATGTAACTGAACTCTGCAATATTAAAATATACGCCAATGTTGACGATTGACGTTTACGTGAATCTTATGTCTCTAATCAATACTTTATCTGCGAATATTAATACAAAGTAAATAGAAAGACTATTATACAGGATTGAAGGATAGACGGACACTGGCAGTGCTTGTCCATCCATGCGGGAAAGAAATTGATGAGCCCAACCACAGATTTATCCACGGAAATGGGCATAGATTGGGTACATCGGCTGCGTTTCCAGCCGAGACGAAAGTAGCCAAGGGCTGAAAGCGACAAACAGCAGGTACTGGGACATTCAACGCCATATGGTCCTCAGGCGCAACATCCAGATCAACTTCCAGGAGATGAATGAAAAGAAGAGCAAAGGCGGAAATTTCACCAATAATTGAATTATTATACTGTAAGTGAGCCTTGCACATATATATTAAAAAACTTTAAGGAAATTTGCCTCCTCAAAACATGGTAATTCGCCTCGCGACGCTAGTAAAATTTCTCGCAACGTTTTCCGCCGCAATCATGGCAGGATTTCAAAGGATCTCGAAGAGCACCTTCCCGAAGTTTCTCCAATCCACTTATAGGAGAGGCTTCAGAGCACCAGTGCAACCTCCCTGCGTAGCGTCAACAGGGAAATGTTTTTTGTAGATACTCTAGGTAAAAACATACTTGTTATAATGAGAATACTCTACATATACCTATCAATATTCCTTCAGCTTGGCCTTGAAATCGGAGAATTTCCAAACGACTTCTCTCACGGCAGGCGAAACAATGGACTGTCCGATCCGCGAAATCCAAGCTCGGATCTCAAAAGAATTCAATGAGACAAAATAGTATTTGAAAAATAGTAGCAGCAAAGAAAAGCACAAGACTACGAAAATGATGAGTTCGCTATTAGGTGGACATTCTCATTTGAAACGGTTCAGATTCAATTTGTGGGGCATCGCTGTTGCCAATTAAGGCTCAACATCTATCAGGCATCTTAACCGACCACGTGACGAGTCAAAACTGCCTGTGCGTTTGCTTTCTCCGGACTTTCCCCAGACTTGAAGGTTTGAACCCGGTTGCCCCACATAATGAAATCTCGTCCCCCATTGAGAAATTTAGGCTGAATGACGGACCATTGCCGGAGATGCAAAAACTGCCAAATTTTTATATAATGAAAGGACATGAACGGCTGAGAGATTTAACGACTGATTTTTCTTCTCAGAGAAATGGGTCTGACCTTTTATCTCGCGGGAACTTGCTTGCGCAAAGGAAATTTTATCAGTTGCAATTCTGTTCGCAGATATTCACTGGCATCCAATGGTCTCCCTTCGATTGTGACTTCTGTAAAGGAAGCTCTTGAATATGTCAAACCCAATCAAACTCTTCTTTGCGGTGGCTTCGGTCTATGCGGTATTCCCGACACACTAATCAATGAACTGGAGACTATGAAACACATACAAGGACTTACTGCAATTTCAAACAATGCGGGTATCGACGGACACGGGTTGAGTCGACTACTTGTTTCTGGGCAAGTAAAAAAAATGATATCCTCCTATATCGGCGGTAACAAGACGTTTGAGCAATATTATCTATCTGGCAAAATTGCGCTGGAGTTAATTCCGCAAGGAAATCTTGCTGAGAAATTGAACGCAGGAGCCACTGGAGTCCCCGCATTCTACACTCCTACTGGTGCTAACACGTGGGTCGAGGAAGGAAATCTTCCTGTGCTTTACAATTCAGACAGTACCAAGATTCTTAAAAAATCAGAGCCAAAAGAGACACGCTACTTCAAAGGGAGGAAGTTTCTCCTAGAAGAAGCTCTGACTGGTGATGTTGCTCTCATAAAAGCCCATACTGCTGATACTATGGGGAATTGCTGGTTCCGTGGTTCTGCACGTAATTTCAATCCGGTAATGGCTAAGGCAGCAGCTATCACTATAGTTGAAGCGGAACATATTGTCCAACCTGGAACTCTAAAACCGGATGAAATCCATCTCCCCGGTGTATATGTGACACGGGTTGTTCAATCTACCGCACCAAAAGGAATTGAAATCCTGATGAACCGACAGCCAGATGCACCATCGGGTGATGACATTGACAAGAAATGCTTAAATACGGCCCGACACCGTGTTGCCCGGAGAGCTGCCAAGGAGCTGAAACCCGGCTCTGTCGCTAATTTAGGAATTGGTATGCCAACTTTGGCTCTAAGTTATCTTCCATCCAATGTCCATGTCAATGTGCAATCAGAAAATGGTGTACTTGGTATGGGTCCGTATCCACTTCCTGGCGAACAAGATGCTGACTTCATCAATGCAAGCAAAGAGACTGTGACTCTCAACACAGGAGCCTCTGTGTTTGGCTCCGAAGAGTCTTTTGGCATGATCAGGTCGGGCAGGATTGATGTTACCATGCTGGGTGCCATGCAAGTATCCATGTATGGTGACCTTGCCAACTGGCTTCTACCTGGAAAGGTAAAAGGGATGGGGGGTGCCATGGATTTAGTCTCCAACACAAGTCGAACCCGAGTAATTGTTTTAATGGAGCATGTCGATAAGAAAGGCAATCCAAAGATCGTTGAATCCTGTAGTTTCCCTCTTACAGGCAAGAATTGCGTCTCTCGGATTATCACTGACCTCGCTGTTTTTGATGTTGATCCCGAACGAGGCCTTTTATTGATCGAAACTCAAGAAGGAACCACATTGGAGGAAATAAGGGGCTTGACAGGTGCTCCATTTTCAGTCTCCGAAAAAGTCTCTCCGATAACCTAGTCCGTGAGACTTCATCACTTCACGCCAGTTTTTATATAGATAGAGAACGTCATTAGCTAGTAATATTACATCCTTACTGTGCTGTTCAATGTTTAAGTTACTTGTCCTGTATGCCTATCTCCTATATCATACTAAAATAGATTCTTATTATCCCTACAAAGACCCCAGTCATCCCTGTTGAAACTACACGTCTTTTATATTTCAGAGTTTTCTGTTCTATGAATTCTGATAGGTTTCTGTAAAACATAGTTTATTTTGATAACTAGAACTGCAACGAGATCTTTGCATCTGGATCAAGAATTCTGACGTAAGGTCATTCATTATTATTACAACCAGATCGGTACTATTGTATTGGTGTGTGTAGAACAGACATATGTAAGGAAACAACCCAGCTTAAAATCTACATTTATTTCACTGATCGACGTTATCAACATCATTATTATTTTTCTAAGGAAATTTCGCCCGGGATTTTGGAGTTCTATTAAAACTCTAACAATGGTAATTCCTTCGCCGGCAAACAGATTAGGGAGATCAGCGTCCTCCTCTGCCGCGGCCACAGGATGATAGGTTGATAATGTGGCTTCCACCATAACAACAACCTTGCAAGAGTCGATGGGTCAACCAGGTCCTACGAGTACTGCGATTACGGAGACTTAACCTTCTCGGTGAGTCATCTCAGATGGCCAAACAGAACGCACCAGTCGAACGCTGGAACAAATGTTGCGACGATATGTGAATGTTTTAAGCAAACGAATTGGGATACCTTATTACCTATGGCAAAGTTTGGTTACATTATTGAGATTCAGGCTTCCGTATAGACTACTCCGTTCAGAATAAATCATGGTCACGATCCCTTGTTACCGGTTCAAACATGTGGACATGCTCCTTCCTCAAACTAGGGAGCGAGATGGGCGAAAGTTTCATCCACGATCAGGAAATGGCTCTACAAGTGGCACGGGATTTGCTTGCGGATGCACAGATTAAACAAAGGATACAGGCAAATAAACATTGAAGACAAGAACACTTTAAAATAGGAGATTTGGATACACAAGTCAGCCATTTAAGGATGCAACATCTGCGAAACTTGGGCATTATTATTATGGGCCATACAAAGTACTAGAAAACTATAGGACCTGCTGCTCATCGACTTGATTTCCCTGCTGCAACTAGAATGAATCCTGTGTTAAACGTGTCTGTTTTGAAAAGATACAACAACTCGAATGATTTGCACGGCTTATCAGAAGAGGGCAAGGTTTACAGAAGTTGAATCTATAATAACGGAGAAGAATGTTAACCAGCAACCGGAATATCTAGTACCTGGAAAGAATGGTTGGTATTTCTGTTACGACTGTTGCTACGGTCTTTGGTCAATTTGTTGTTTTTACGAATTTGTTCTTCTTTCTTTCTAATTGTACTATCACGAACTGGAGTCCCACTAACCGCACTTCACTTTTTTTGCTAACGGCACTTCATTTTACTTTTAACTTAATTATTTTCCCAATTAGGAAGTGGACTAAGTTTTGAAAAGAACTTTGACTTAAGTCAGAACGCCCTTTCTAAATTTCTTACCACACAGCTCCCTAACTAATTCTCTCCAATCTATATTCTAGGCTCATTTGTATTACAGATTTGAATCACATATATTTTCCTTACACTTAAATACTGACATTCAGTAGTAAATACGATCTTGCTATCGATGTTTGAATATTATTTTAAAAACAATCAAATAAATGTGCAACGACGTAGAGGAACCCGGCCCTCTTTCAGGGAAATCGTCTTCCGCGGTTCTGGGTGCGCTTTCTGAGTTTTCCATAGTTGATCTTAATGTTTGTACTTGAGATAATAGATTCTTATTATTATTATTGCTTGCCCTTTTCTCAGGGAATTCTTACACGCTAAATACACATTGTACCAACCAGCCACCTCAATACAATAAGTAGCATTATCGCTATCTTTAGCTACTTAACCTCGCCCCATCGCAGTCCAATAACTCCAGGCTAGCTTCTTGCCCCTTTAGGCTCAGGAGGCTGGCATACTTGCCACACTCCCCCCACTAGAGAGCGCCCCGGCTCTAACTTTTGCGAGGTCCTCCCCGTTTCTTTCTGGCTGGTGGTCCAGAGTTAGAATCCTTGCGAGGTCGGCCACGCTTCCCTGAAGCGCCCTTCCGTAAGCTCTTATTGTATTGCCTTTCTTTCTTTCTTTCTTGTCGTAAGAATTGCGTCGCCACGGATGAGGGAATATCATTTAAGTCCATATGCCTTGTTGAACCGTCACTCCATTGTACGAGATATTTTGTTTGCCCCTCGATAGCCTCCAGCCGTAGTATCTCTTGTGGTTGACACTCCTCTATCACCTCGTCAGGCGGCGGTGTACCTTCGTATCGTTTCACCTGGGATACATGGTAGACGTTATGCCTCCGCCTTCCTCTGCCTTCCTGTAGCATCTCCACTTCCAAATTATCGTCTGGCATAATCTGTAAAACCTTGCATGGTCCATAATACCTGTCTTGAAGTACACCCCGTTGTTTCTCTCCTTGATTTCCAAACTTCTTCAACAGGACGTAATCTCCGACCCTAAACCTTTCAGGACTTCTCCGCGCTTCATCTGCGTACTCCTTTTGTGTCTCTTGTGCTTCTGCCATATTTTCCTGTAACCTCTGTTTCATTACTTTCTGGCTGAAAACGAAGTCGAGTTCGGTTGATAGTTGCTCCAACCCGAACTCCTCTCCTCCCCTTGGGCTGTACCCATAGACAGCCTCGAACGGCGACAATTAAGTTGTCGAGTTTTGGTGTTGTATTATGCAAATTCGAGCGACGGCAGAAGTGCGTCCCAGGTAGTTTCCTTTGGTGCCAGATTTGTTGTAATGAGTTCTTTGATCGTTCGGACTGTTCTCTCCGCTTGTCCATTGGCTGACTGATGGTGAGCTGTCGTCAACCTGTGTTGGATTTTGAGAATATCCGTGAATTTTTCCCAGACCCTAGTTGTAAAAGTCACATCACGGTCTGAAGAGATAAAATCTGGTAATCCATGCAATTTGAAGACATTGTCGTAGAATAGCCAAGCCACGTCTTTGGCTTCTAGAGAACTTCGGCAAGCTATAAAATGAGACATCTTTGACAGTCTGTCAACCACAACCATAAGGTAATTATATCCAGCAGGCGTCATCGGCAATGGCCCTGCAAAATCGATGGAGATGGCCTTCCATCTCTGTTGTGGGATGTCGAGTGGGCGTAACAACCCCATGGGTCTCTGATTGCTAGCCTTAACTTTTTGACAAGCGTCGCATCTTCGAACCACATAGTTAACAGTAGCGTACATCCCACGCCAGTAATAGGTTCGGCCTAATAAATCATAAGTGGAGTCAATACCCCGGTGGCCCGCCGTTTCACGCTCATGTGTATCGCATGCCAGGTTTGTTTGTGTTTGTTTAAGAGGAATAACAACGCGCCAGTTGTCCCAGCAACTGGTGCGGAACAGTAGCAGTAACCTATCGACCCTGTCGACTTCAACTGTTCCTAAAGACAAAGGGCTCAGAAAAGTCGAGTCGTTTTCTGCAATTAGAGCCGAATTTCATTTTGCGCCTCGTTCTCATGTACCGGCTTAACGGTAAGACAAATGGTCTTTAGGAACATTTGTCTTTAGTGTTTGAGCCCGGCTCTTGTAACTCCTCATAGACTCTCTTGTAGGGTTCTTGTGATTTTAGGCCTTCTAAAATCTCCTTTACCAGTTCTGGTTTATCCACCAATGTTTTAATTCGTGGTAAATCCTCCGTTGCAGTTTCCACACGACCAATCACTAACTCTGGCGGCCGGCTCAAACAATCGGCTACCACGTTATCGGTTCCTTTGATGTAGTTTATGTGATAAGGAATGCCATTACATATTGGATCCAACGCCCCCGGCGTCCCGTCAAGTCACGACGGTTTTCGAAATACTTCAGTGCTTGTTGGTCGGTGTTAAGTGTAAATTTGTGATTTAATAAAATGGTCTCCATGCTCTTAGACAGTGATATATTGCGTAGAACTCTCGGTCGAATGTCGGATAGTTGCGTTGGTGTTTGTCCAACTTCTTGCTTTCAAACGCGACAGGCTTCCCATCTTGCATTAGGACCCCGCATATAGCAATAGCTGACGCATCCGTAGTGACTTCGAAAGGTTTATTATTGTCCGGTATCGCCAGTACCGGTGCAGTAGTGAGAGCCTGTTTTAATCTCTCAACGGCTTCTTTCCAGTCTCCTGCTGGATCAATTCTTTCATTTTGAGGCCGGTTTGTGATGGTTGAGATTGGGGCCGCCAATTGGGAAAAGTCTTTGATAAAACGTCGATAGTAATTAGCGAGTCCAAGAAATTCTAGCAGATTTTTTATAGTCGCTGGAAGTGGAAAATCCCGTAGTTTCGAAAAAAGATCTGGATTGGGCTGTAGTCCCTGACTACTGATAATGTGTCCCAGATATTCCACTTGGGTCTGAAAGAACGTACATTTTGATTTCTTGGCGTACAAGCCATTTTCCCTAAGCTTCTTTAATACCTTTTCCAGATGTCTGCAATGCTCTTCATATGTCTTGGAGTAAATTAGGATGTCGTCTAGGTAAACCAAAACACATTCATCTAGTTCATTCATAAAGATTTTGTTCATAATTCTTTGGAAGGCCGAGGGTGCATTGGTGAGGCCGAAAGGCATGACTGTATACTCAAACGAACCATACCTTGTACGGAACGCAGTCTTGTGCCGATCTTGGGGCTCGATGCCGATCTGGTAGTAGCCGGACGTCAGATCTAATTTCGAGAAGTATCGGGCCCCGCCGACTCTGTCCAACAAGTCATCTATTCTTGGCAACGCATACGAGTCCCTGATCGTTTGCGAGTTTAGAGCCCTATAATCAATGCAAATTCTCATTTCCCCGGACTTCTTTTTCACGAAGATAACGGGAGCACCATAGGGACTGGCAGACAGCACGATCTTCCCGGTGTCTAGCAGTACCTTCATTTGCCTTCTCATTTCCTCCAGTTCGTCGGCTGAGAGGCAATATATGGGCCTGGTAGGTGGTTCACTTCCTGGCACTGTCATGATCTTCAACTTATCGTCACGTGCCAGGGCCTTATCGGTTGGGAGTGTCTCCACCTTTTCGATAAAGGCATCGCGAATTCACCCAACGGAGAGTGTTCCGAACACTCGAAAAAATCAATAGGGTTTCCAATTCGACCCACGAAGACCTGTGTCTCAGGTTCTTCCTCGAAAAGCTTCCTAAGTTCTGCTCGTTTTAGCAAGGGTTGATTGTTGTTGTCTAACAAATACATACGTCCCCCCATTCTTGCCGCCGTATTTGCACAATCAATCAATACCCTCTCCTCCCTTAAGAAAGTGCACCCCAAAGTCAACCCAGCTGACTGGCACTGAGTAACATAGCATTTGCTCGAAAACTCTCGATCCTTAGCTGTAATTCGGATCACCACAGTTTGATCCAGTATTGTTGTTGATTCTGCAAATACCCCTCTGACTTTTGTGGGTTCTGATTGCACGTAGTTGGATGTTGCCATAGTTTCTATCAATCCCGACCATACCAAATTGATACTGCTCCTTGTATCCAGGACTGCACGTACATTCCGCGTGCCGAGACTCACGTTCCAGAACAGTGGTGATTTGTTGTTGAAAGACATTTAAAGTACGGTGGAATATATTAACTATTCTGCAGTACCAACAGTATCTCGGGGTCGTCGTGGCTCCGTACATTCTCTAGCAAAATGACCAAAATTTAAACAATTATAGCACCTACTCGGCGCAGTCGAGTTCCCTGAATTCGACTTTTGTTGCTCTTGTTTGTTTACATGTCCAAGTTGGTTATTTGGGTTGTCACTAGCTGAATAAGGTTTAGTTCTGTTGAAAATTGAGCTGCGGTGTTGGGAGTATCCGCTTTAGACAATAGTCTTCTTAGGATAGACAGTTCTTCTTGTGTAAGAGGCATAGTTATGGAATATAGTACTGAGAGTTAGTTTAATTTATAATACTGAACAAGTATGTATAATGGCTTGTTTATTCTTCTACAATATACTAGTTTTATATAGACATTAGAAAGCAGATAATACTAGCGTACACAGGGATAAACCTCTAAGTCTAGATAGTGTAGTTACCCTACTAAGGTTAAACACGCTGTCGCGCTCACTCCCCCTCTTCATCAAGGCTCATGAGCTTGATAAGACCCTTCAGCGTAGTGACAGGCAATACCTTTGTAAGTACATCAGCCACATTCATGGAGCTGACCACGTAATAAGTCTTAAAATATCCCTTATCTGCAAACCATTTAGCAAATAAAGCTTCCTTGGGAAAGTTCTTTACCAACTCGTAGTGTCCATCACCAGTTAAGAAATGACAAAGTGCTTTGTTATCAACCAGACAATTAAAAGATTCTGCTTCCTTACCAGATAGATGGCTAAATAGAGCATCGTGAAAGAATAATTGTTGAACACCACTGCATATCCCATAATATTCTGCAGCGGCAGTACTAGTTGCTGGGATGGGATGTTTCTTTGTAGACCAATATATTGGCGTAGTACCCACCATACCAATATAACTGCAGTATGCAAGTCCATTCGCAGCATGATATGATGCATCTGTGTACAGTAGAAATTCAAAGTCTCCATGAGAATACTTCAAACTGTAATGTGCTGTGAGTTTAACATATCTTAAAACTCGAATGATTGCAATAAGATGATGCATTTTAGCTGTAGTTGTAAATCTCGACAAATTATTAACTGCAAATAAAATATCGGGGCGAGTGCATTGAGCCAAATATTGAAGCGCCCCCAGTATACTCCTGAAGAAAGTATTGTCGGCTGGAAGGTTCAGTTCATCATCTTCTGGATCAACATCTGGGTTGTAGTTCTGGTTGCAAGGAGTAGAGGAAGTAACAACATCAGTCAAGTCAAATTTTCTCAGCATTGTCTTGATGTATGCTGATTGATTGATAGTTGTCAATCCACTTTTTATATCTTGATTTACACTCATGCCCAAAAAGTAGTTTAGTAGACCCATGTCCTTAATATTGAAAGCCTTAGCAAGACCTTCTTTAACTTCAATAACACATTCTTCTGTACCAAATAAGGCAATATCATCAACAAATAATAGCAGCGCAACAAATTTGTTCTTTCGACGCTTAACAAAAATACCATAGTCTGAGGAGATATTTTCCATTCCCAAGTCAAAAAGAACTTTGCTGATTGTGTTATACCAAGCCTTAGGAGCTTGTTTAAGTCCATACAAAGCTTTCTTTAGTTTCCAAACCATTCCGGGAACTTCAAAACCTTCAGGTGGTTGCACGTAAACTTCTTCTTCCAAGATCCCATTAAGAAATGCGGAACTTGTTGTGTTTTGTCGTTCATGTTTGTTGATTAGATAGTAATAGATATAATATATTTATTGTCTTATTAATTCAGCTCACTATTAACACGAGGGACATAGGCCCTATACTAAATACACACACATAACAACCCCGCACTCATATAACCCCGCTTTCCAACATATTAGATATCGTCATACCCAAAGCCTGGATATACACGTGACGACCGGACCAGGCCCGGCATATACAGAGACAACAACAGAACTCACATCCATTTGATGGATGGGAAGACCTTTAGATGCTGCATATGCTATGAATAGTCTTACGCTCTCAAACCGAACTGTTGGTGCAAATGTACTAAAGAAATCTGAACCGAATTCTTCTTCAAAACCTCTGGCAACTACTCTTGCCTTATGTTTCACTAAAATACCTTTGTCATCAAACTTCCGTTTGAATACCCATCTTGTTGAAATCACTCTTCGATGATCTGGCTCGGGTACTAAATCGTAAGTATCTGTTTCAGCAATAGCCAGCAATTCTTCCTCAACAGCATGTCTCCATGAGTTCCATTCAGCTGAAGCTCTAGCTGCCTTCAATGTTTTAGGCTCCAACGGCAGATCATTGTCAATTGTAGCGGTATTTGTAAAGTAAATATAACCATTCATGTACTTCCTTGGCAACCTGATCTGACGATTGCTTCTAGTAACATATCTGATAGAATTTTCTGAATCAGTTGTAGACACTCCCCCGGATTCAGATCTGTTTCGTTTTTGGTATTCATGACTGATCTTGGTCTTCTTCTCTGAATCAGTCGTAGTCATAGTCATGTCTGCTGAGGGTGATGCGGGTCGAGTCCTCTTTTGGGATTCATGTGTGATTTTGTTCCTCTTCTTAGGAGTATCGACCATAATGTTGATTGGATCATGAACACGAACAAGAGGATTAGGGGCATCAGGCAACTCAACATCTTCAACATCGGCTGGATTAGTTACCGAATTAACAGTATTGGTGTGTGCAGGATTAATGACTAGACTAGGCTCCAAAAGATTGTCGGTTAGGGGCTGTTCTGGCTGAGCCGCTAAACCGAGACTGTCAATAGGGTCTTCTGTAGGACACGGATGAGGAGGTGTGTCTGCAGCAGTAGGCTCTAAAGGGACGTGATTCTCAGTGTCCTGTGCTGATATAGGAGGTGCACTTTGCGTCTCTGCAATATTGACTTGAGGAACTGGGAAGGAAGACACTGACGGCCTGAGGAATGGTGAGTGTGGTGACTCCACAAAATTTGTTTCAGTAGCGTCATCAAGGGACTCAATGATCGGTTGTCTTAATTGAGTATGTGATGTTGCATTAGTTGATTGAGTATGGTCATCAACCAGTGACTCAACGTGTTGATCGATTTCTTCAAATGTGTCTTGTAGTGTTTCTTCCATCGGCATAGGTGGCAGATCTGCAGAAGCAAAACGAGGTGGAGGAATGAAAGAGGTTGGGTTGTCGTAAGTGGAATCATGAGTTTCATCAAAGAACACATCATCAGGGTTGAATGATGGTCCTGGGACAGATGTAGGTGGTAACCTAGTTGGTCTTCAAAGAATTCAACCGATTCTGATGTAATAACCTTTCCATTCTCGAAATCGTAGATAATAAATCCCGATTTATTTTCAGGTATACCAAGATAGATGCCAGATTTTGATCTTTTGCTGAACTTGTCAGCTCTCTGCGTAAGCGGAATGAAAGCCTCTGCACGACACCCAAAGATGCGAAACTGACTAACTATTGGTTTCTTTTGATACCATCGTTCATAAGGTGTTTTGTTTACCAGGGAGTCGGACACAGGATTAGCGCTGGTGTGGAGCGTAGCGTTGTAAATGTTGACCGCATGCAGCATAGCGTACTCCCAAAACAAGTTGGACAATTTAGCAGTTCCCAGTAAACAGGTCGTTAGTCTCTTTAATTGTCGATTGAAGTTTTCCGCCGTACCATTCTGATGATGTGCCTCAACTATAGATGATTGATGTGCTATACCAAGATCGGCCAGTACAGTTCCAACTTCTTCATTAAAGAATTCTGTTCCATTGTCAGTCCTCCAATTGGTTACCCGGTGAGGAGAGAACCTTGTATTAAACTGTCGAAACAGGAAGTTGATCACACCAGCTACTTCCTTTCCCGTCTTTGTTGTTAGGAGATATACAGTAGCAAATTTAGTGTAGTCATCGACAAACGAGATCACATATTTG
>JAJMFB010000053.1:0-67872 GCA_030574495.1 Trigonopsis cantarellii
GTATATGGGGCCTGCCCAGTTAGTACATGGGTTCACCACGCAGTCAGCTCTTCTCTCCAGGAGGACCTTTCAACTGCTCTCGAGATAATGACATGTCCCCCGGAGGATAACACTCCCCGGAAGGATATAGGCTACATATACATTATACACAACCTACGCAATGTCAGACTAGAAAACAGGCGCCGCATATTGGGGGGTCGTGGAAGCCTCTCCAAACCAGAAATCATCAAGATGGCTAGCAGGATAGTACCAACGTGACGCCCCCGGCCGAGGTTTATCTCCTACGATTGCCGGACCAAACAACAAGTTCAGTCTATTCCTTTCCTTTTACTTCACTTTTTCTTGATTCTTTTTAATTTCTTCCATCTCCTTCCATTTCATTATCTCCCCTTTATTCTATTTTCTACCCCCTTATATCCTACCCCATTTTAAGGGCTATATAGCTTACTCTCGGGTTTTCTCCACTCAAGTGGTTTCCCTATCATGTATCTAAAGTAGTAAATACATTGGCATATAAAAAAAAAAAAAAAAAAAAAAACGGCGACCAGCGCATATACCCGCTTTCCATTCGAGATTCAGATAGTTCAAACCTCGGGCATTCCATATCTGCCCTCAGATCTGCGATTGAGGTTCAAATGACCGAAGTACCCTGGGTATATGCACTTTTCGCCACAGTTACCCTGCTCAAACAGCGACCAGCGCTTATACCCGCTTTTTATTTCATAGAAATGGAGTTCGAGTCTCATAGATTTCATATCTGCCCTCAGATTTGCGATTGAGGTTCATATGATCGAGATACCCTGAGTATATGCACTTTCCTGTCTTTTCTGACGAGTTACCCTCCTCAAACATTTAGTAGCGGAATTTTTTTATTGCATCTACACTCAGTGCAAGCCCCTGGCTTTTTATACCTGCCTTTAGGTCTGCAATCGAAGTTAATATGGCCGTCTCCACTGGGGCATGATAAATTAAGCCTTGAATGGTATTGCGAGTAGGAACTCCCCTGGCCCTGATTGCGTCAGTGTATTGGCCATACGACAAGGCACTCTTCTGGCCGTGGAGAATTGCCTTAGAGCGTTGCCACATTTGTCGAGATTACCTCATCCATTACATTCGGCGGAAAGTCCTCTAAAAAGGAAGCTAAGTCAAAGCTTTACTCCGACAGACTCCTCAGAAACGGTCTTGCCTCGAAAGCTAATCAATTCTCCTTGGCTGTCTGTAAAGAAGAAGGTCTTGCAAGGCCCCAAAAAAACCACGGAACAAGTAGTTCTGGCTGATTCGAACCAACATGTAACTCATAGTCCTAATTCTTGTGCAAATTGAATCATGTATGTGCTTTTGGACTTAGATCACCCTATACAGCTACTACTACTTCTTACGGCTCAGTAAATCCTTATTTATAGTTATAAATCCATTGTTTATAGTTATACAGAGGTTTACAATAAAAGCATGAAATGGTCTAGTCAATCAGTCATTCACTTATTATATTTACAGGATTGGAGATTGACTTTGCCAAAAGAGCTTACACTACACTTCACAGAGACAGATACTAATTTATAAATATCCCTCTAGTTTTTCTCCAGTCGAATTGAATAATTGACCATTACTTCCTCGATCAACTCATGTGACGAAGAAAGCGCGCATTTGAAGCATCGTGTTTGCTAGATTAAAGACTAATTTACTTCTAGGCAGTAACAAACCTAATTGCAATAAAAGGGACCTACCACAAATTTCCATTAACGCGCTCCTTTTCCTTTTCAAACTCCTTTTCCGACATGCCGAATTCCGATGCGTTACCGTAGAACCAACCTTCAGATAGACCCCTAGGGTTGAATGGGCCATTAACGTCGATTAGATCCTGACAATCTACACTTTTTCTGGCTTTTTTGATCCTATCTGTCTGCCAGCCTGAAATTGACGATCTTTCTTCCAGGTCTCTTGGACTCAAATGTCGGCCAAAGGTGAAAAAATGAGCTCGGATACATTCTGGTTGTGCTAGGTTAGTGCCTCTCCGCCAGAGGAGTTGATATTGGTAACAATCTTGATCATCATAGCACAGCTTTTGACATTCGGCAAGGTTATCAACATTGTCCCTTAAAGTCCAGTCTTTATCATCAACTGGCATGTTATCCCAATCTCTTCGGGGTGTTGAGGTTATGAAAGGAAGTGAATAGTATTCATATAAGTTGCCATTGACAAGAGGACGTCGCGTGGGATCCGAGCCGTATAATCTTTCAAATCTTCGAAGTTCACTTACCTGCGGTATCGTCAAATGGTGCAAGGTACCAACAGGAGAACAGAAATTTATTGGAGCAATTCGAACAAAATCCTTATCTTCTTTTTGAAACCTTTTATAAGAAAATGGATATCCTGGTTCTCGAGGGCCATTTTCTTCACTATAGCGGTTGCCGGTCACATTGTATTTGTCACGAACCATAAGACCAAACGCTCGATCCCCGCAGCAGTCTTTTTCTGAATAAAACTCCCATTCCTTAAGCCAATTATCTTTGCCCGCCTCAAACACTTGATGCATTAGTCCCCTAGATATAACTGACCCGGAACCACCATGAACAAACTGGTCGTTGACACCATTACCCAGAAGGAGCTTGTCATTAGGATCCAGTTCGCGAAGCCAGGGTACCAAATTTGCCCAAAATACGTAGGTATCATCATCCACCAAAACATACCAGCTTTTAGTCGAATCAGTCTTCCACGCATGATGCAAAGCAAAGGCTACTTTGAATCGATCCAGCTTCCAGGATTCCTTTGCTATATTTAGTGCATCTGCACCAAGATTTTGCCGCTCTTCGTGCATCCTGCGAAGAATTTGGACGAGATTCATGTCATCCGAATTTGAAGCCAGCTCCTCAGACATATTCGCAAATGTATCAATTACTGGCATGGCGAGAATTTGGTCGGCAACATCTGAATAGACTCGGAATGTGCGGATGGACCTGAAAGTAGTCGATAAATGTAAGGGTAGCCGGTGCCATAGTACTGAAGCTCCAGTCTTGAGGAGAAGAAAGATATCTTCAGTGCCATCGACGATTTGAGTTTCTCCTGAATTGAGTAGCATCTGTTCAGTGCCCCCAATCCAACCAGTAGCATCAAATTTAGAAGCTACATCGAGGTATTGGCTGTCAGCATTAATGCCGTGAACGACTATAGTTCCTGGTCCTGCATGACGAGAAACAGAATTGTTCTTCCGTTCAATCACTGAGCCCTCAAAGTCTATTCTCGACCCAGGACTGTAAGTTGTAAAATTTTTTTCTTCTGACTTGATAAGATCTTCTAAGCTCGAGATTCTCTTATCATGTGTAGCATTGGCCAAAACGTCTTGCAAAAGTTCGGCCGTAATGCAGAAAAAGTCATCATCAACGGAGGCACGGCTTTCCCTGAGAGGCATTCTATAATGGGCATAAGGTAATATGTCTGTGACGAGAGCTCGCGATGATTTCGATCTCCTCAATATATTCTCAATGAGAGGTCCAACAGACACATATGATTGATGGTGGACTTTGCATAGCCATTGAAATTTACAGCGTTTCCCTTGGCATTCTTCGTTAAAATACTGCCTAAGAAAATCGACAGTTGTGGGCGGAAGAGATGCATGGGAAGAGGATTGAATCCAGTACAAGTCCTCATTCGCGAGTTCTTCATTCTTCAACACCCCGGTCAATTTCTCTTCACCAGAAGCAGGTAAGAAGAAAAAGTAGTCAGTATTCTTATCTACTTTCTCAAGATGGCTAATCCATGAAGACCGCATGACAGAGCGACGCTGACCTAGATCTCGAGGTGAGTCTATTGCAAAGAGAATTTTCTTGTCACTATCATGACTTGCAACAGAAGACAATGTGACTTTTGATATGTCGGAAATCCCAGGAGGAGATGCGAACCAGACCTTTGGCTGATTGGGATCATTATTTTGGCTGCTTTGTGCCGAAGAGGGATTGGAAAGCTTTAATCGACCACCTCCAGCTGAACGTTCAAGCCAATCCTTGGCAATGAATATGAAACAAATAGTCGTGAAAGCCAACCGTAGAATTCGGATTGCTCTTCGATTCAGATTCGGCATTCTTCATCAATCTAAGCAAAAAAAGAAAGACTAAGATCGAGATATTCAAGGACAATGCTCGACAAACAGATACTGAAATTCTTTCGCTAGGAGATAATGCGAAACCATTATATCTCGAGCAATTTGCAGCATACTTGCCAGCTGTGCATTCGATTCTTTCCTAAAAAGGGAGACACTCATTTAAACAATTTTGCCGTATATAGAATTTAGTTCCTTGACACGTCTCTGTTTAATATTATCGAGACATCCCATCTGAGAAAGAGAGGAATTTCCTAAAGGGGGTTAGTTTCTTTTTGTCCAACCCACAACAAAACCAAAGACACAAAATCACTGATACGTTCAGGTCAATACAAGCAAATGGATAAGGATGTCGAGACACACACATACTACTAATACCCTTTCTCATTATTCTTCCAAACAGGTAACTTGTTGTGACGACCGAAGAGTTTATGACTTTACATCTCGAAAAGCTCCAACAAATGGTAGGTGGCAGGTTTGGATAAATGTGATCCTGGCAAAGTTATGACTTAAGCTGGACCAGCTAAGCGGTGAGTCGAGACATAGCTGGTAAAAATGGCTGTACTACCAAGGCATATAAATACTGTAGTGCTTTATCACTCTATCGCTATAAGAACAATACTCAATGATCGTAAACCCGTGGCAATACCCAAAATAGCCGAAAATGTGATGTGGCTGATTGTGACACAGGAACATATACTGCTTACAATTTAATATCCGTCTTCGCTTAGTGAATGGACAACACCGCTATTATATACCTTGAATAAAAATACCTTGTATGTTTAATTATAGTTTGACTCTTGAATGGACACATCTGTTACCATGGTTTATTATTCTGCTAGACCTACAGCAATGTACAAGAGTCTTTAGGCGGCAAAACCATTTTTTTGTTTTTCCATCGCATTATTTCCATATAAGATAGACTTTTGACCTTATGCTTATAACCGGACTTTTTCTTTATTTCTTGGCCTGCCATGGGGCAATTGAACTTGCCCTGTAGCCTACAACCCCATCGTTTATAAAAAGATACATCTTCTCGAGAAAAGATATCCAAGTCTTCTCTGATAAAGAACAATGCCGTCCATATCAGAAACTCCCAACACACCGAGGGACATCAGAAATGTATGCTGCATTGGAGCCGGATACGTGGGTGGACCAACTTGCTCAGTGATAGCGTATAAATGCCCCCATATCAATGTGACTATTGTCGATCAAAATCAATCCCGTATTGCGGCATGGAATAGTGATGCTCTTCCGATATATGAGCCTGGCCTTGATGACATCGTGAAGCAGTGTCGGGGACGAAATCTTACCTTTTCAACCGACTTGGATGCTGCTATAGGCTCAGCCGATTTAATCTTTGTTTCTGTCAATACCCCAACTAAACAATCGGGTATTGGCAAAGGGTTTGCTGCAGATCTTGGGTAAAGAACACTACTTGTATACTATGCTTTTTGACAGAGACGTGCTAATTACATCTTCAAAATAGATACTTGGAGACTGCAACCCGTCAGATTGCCACAGTGGCAACCAAGGACACTATCGTCGTGGAAAAATCAACAGTTCCTTGTCGGACAGCAAGTAGCATAGCAAAAATTTTGGCTGCTAATTCTAGGCCCGGCGTTCATTTTGATATACTATCAAACCCAGAGTTCCTTGCTGAAGGCACTGCCGTCCGTGACCTCTTGAATCCAGATAGAGTACTTATAGGATGCATGGATACCCCAGAAGGGCATAATGCGGCAGCAGCGTTGGTCAGTATATATACTAATTGGATCGCAGTTGAAAGAGTTGTTACAACCCGTGTTTGGAGTTCTGAGTTATCTAAACTTGCTGCCAATGCTTTATTGGCGCAAAGAATCTCGTCGATAAACTCACTGTCGGCAATCTGTGAGGCCACCGGCGCGAATATAGAAGAAGTATCGAATGCCTGTGGCTTGGATTCGAGAATCGGCAGCCGGTTTCTAACTGCATCGATTGGATTCGGTGGGAGTTGTTTCCAGAAAGATATCTTGAATTTGGTATACATGTCTGAAACCCTGCACCTTCAGGAAGTTGCCGACTATTGGCGACAAGTGCTAGAGATGAACGAATACCAGAAACGGCGTTTCACCGAGCGCATCATGCGGAACCTTTTCAGCACACTAAATGGGAAACGGTTGGCAATTTTAGGATTCTCTTTCAAGAAGGACACAAGCGACACCAGAGAATCACCAGCCCTCTCAATAGTACACGGGTTTTTACAGGAACGCGGTGCTGAGATTGTCATCTACGATCCTAAGGTCCCAGAAGCACAAATTTGGGACGATCTCACCCGGGTTTCTGCTGAGCCTTTGGCACGTATTAGGGAACAGGTTAGTCTGGCTACCTCATCTTTAGAAGCAGCAACGATGGCAGACGCAATAGTCATCTTGACCGATTGGGAGGAGTTTAAAGAATCGGCCTTGGACTACGAGAAGGTTTACACGGTGATGCGTAAGCCATCATTTGTTTTTGATGGCCGCCTTGTTGTTGATGCTGAGAATTTAGAACGAATTGGCTTCAAGGTTGAGTCTATAGGCAAAGGCGAAGCTAAGGAAAGAATCGATTTCTAACATATACCTTACGTGAATCTCTTGATAAATGCCATTGCAGGCTGTATGAAATTATTTCAATTTTATTGCTAGTATTTGCCCTTTCCCTAATATACCCCAATCAATATCTTCTGAGCTCTTGAGAATAAAAGAAATCTAATATAATATCACCACTCGATGCTTTATAAATCACTACGCCTCTTAGTCAATAGAAGACAAGGGACCTGGTTTGTCCGTTTATGACTTGTTTCATTGTGAGTACTAAACTCTTTACGTCTGTCCAAGCGGCTTAGTTCGAACATGCCAAGGCAAACGCAGCGCAAATGAGGCTGAGCAGCATATATAGCCTGCTTCAACTGTTGGAAGTAAACACTCAAAGATTGGAAGTCTTCAGGTTCACGCAAGGCATAATTACAAACTGGAACAGTCAAGTTATATTACAGCTGGAAAATAAGCGTGAAACTGTATCCTATGAAGTCATTGAATACTCTTACGGAGGCTCTTTCTCAGCCACAGGTGTCTTTGATCATAGATGGTAATGAAAAGCGGCCCATTGGCATAACTAGCACTCAAGATGATAAACTCAAAGAGGACCTTGTGTGCTCCACTGGACTAGCTACTACAATGAATAAGAGCGAGAAAAGTGTCAAAACATGCAACAAAATAGAGACACTACTATATACACTGTTCTGGATGTTTGCATCAGGAACGGTTGTCTTTTTCAATAGCTATATCCTCAGAGATGCTGAATTTCCCTATTCAATCTTTTTGACTTGCTGCCATATGGTATTCGCAACAATAACCACCCAAATCATGGCCCGCGGCAGCTGTTTCCTAGACAGTAGAGCAGAGACGAATATGACACCTGCTCGTTATTTTCGATCTATCGGTCCTATAGCAATATACTACTCGGCTTCGCTAGCACTATCAAATAGAGCTTTCATGCTAATATCTGTACCCTTTATTCAGATGATTAAAGCATTCACACCAGCAGGAGTATTGTTAGCTTCGTATCTGATGATGGGGAAAGTAATCACAAAGAGAACAGCACTGAATATTTTCGTCATCGTCTCTGGCATATGCATAGCATCCGTTGGTGAGGTCCGCTTTAGTTTATTGGGTTTTTTATTTCAGTTATCTAGCATCTTCCTTCAGGCTTGTAAAATGGTACAAATATCACGTCTTCTCTTCGACACTAAAGATAAAATGGATCCAATGGTATCATTGTATTATTTTGCACCTGCTTGCGCTTTCATACTCGGGATATGCTTTCTCTTGTTTGAGTTGAGATCCTTCCATTTGGACGCACTTTATAGAGTTGGCGTTTTGAAATTGTTCCTGAATTCTGCCGCATCATTTGTTTTGAACGTCTCCAGCGTCATGGTGATGGAGAGAGTCTCTTCTCTAAGAATGACCTTCTTTGGAATAACAAAGGATATCATCATAGTAGCGGTTTCATCTTTACTGTTTAACACAAGTGTTAAAGGAGTTCAAGTATTCGGATACGCCATAGCTTTGTGTGGGCTGATCTATTATAAATTAGATGCTGCTAGCGATACTAGTTAATTGCCATAGTGAAAGGAGTTGACAGAAGATGTACAGTAAATCCAACTCAGAGAGTCACAGGGGCTACACAGAGAGAGGACAGGAAATATAAAGATAAGTTTTCCTCCAACTTTAATACAATGAAGTGTTTGCTTTATTTATTTTACTCATTTACTCATAAGCTAAATAGAATCGAGTCGAAAATAAATGATAGATGCGAAAAAAGATCAGATAATTCTACTTTGATTACTAGCATAAAATGATGTTCAGGAATGATTGTATAAGCTTTGCTCGATACTCTAGCTACAGATTGTTGCCATTTGCTGAAACAAATTCAGCTAAATCAAGAACATTATAATAATCGCGCATTAAACTTATCTTAACATCCTATTGGATTGAGGAGAGAAGCAGACCACAAATGTACGGTCGAGACATCCATGCATTTGGGTTTGTCGTCTATCGACTAGACTGGAAGCACAAAGCAAGGTACTTTAACCCTGCACGGGCCAAATCATTGGCCAGATGTTCCTGATCTGTACGAGGTCGAAACTTATCTCTAGGATTTGTGATTAACGAAACTTTGACATGGGGGTAAATCTGGTTAGCGGTGAACAAGTAGCCAGTAATATGAAGGAAACAGCCAGATTTACCGGATTAAAGATAAACCTTATTTTTTTCCCTTGGCGGTAACCTCCCAAGTAATGAGCACAATGACGTGAGAATCTTGGGGTATGCGACCGGAAAATCACACCCATTTACAAAGTACTTAAAAGTCTGTTTCAGCCGGTGGCTCTTTTCTGATTTCTGAATCTATTCACCTACGACTTATCGCTGTTTTCCGTATTCTCATAAGGTATTTTCACACTCTATGGAGGAATATAGCTTGCTTTTGTTTTTTTTTTTATTATATGTTTGCTGACTGTCAGTCTTGTGACCCGTAGCTTTCTTTTCCAATGTAGGAAGACCTCTTACCAGGATGAAGCGTTCCTATTCTTTTGGATGTTATCGAGTGAATTTTCATAATGAAGCCGAAGGTGACTGCATATTGTCGCATGGCCGGTGTTCGATTAGATAGTGTCTTTTTTTATAAAGTGCTACTAATTGTTCTGAGATTAAACGGCTGAACTTGATCTGGATAACACCAGCGAAAGGACATGCATTCTCCAATTGTTTTAAATGGTTGGAGAATACAATACTAACATTTTCTGATGATAGTGAAAATCTGAAATGACTCCTCCTAGCGTTCTTGCCCAAGCTGCTACTTCTGTTCCTTTTATGGAGCCAGCAACCAAGCAATCAGCTGCTACTGCTACTGAACCTGGTCACTTTGATTGGGAAACCTTCAAATTTGCACCCATCAGAGAGTCTACTGTCTCTCGCGCTATGACTAGCCGATATTTCAAGGACTTGGAAACTTATGCAGAATCTGATGTCGTCATTGTCGGCGCTGGTAGCTGTGGTCTCAGCACCGCTTTTGTCTTGGCTAGTGCCAGACCTGATTTGAAAATTGCTATCTTGGAGGCTAATGTCTCTCCTGGCGGTGGTGCTTGGCTCGGTGGTCAACTTTTCTCGGCCATGGTAATGCGCAAGCCTGCTGATAGGTTTCTCGAGGGTTTGGGAATTCCTTATGACGACGAAGGTGACTACGTTGTCGTAAAGCATGCTGCTCTGTTCACTTCAACCCTTTTGTCTAAGGTTCTGTCATTCCCTAATGTCAAGTTGTTCAATGCAACCACCGTTGAGGATTTGATTACCCGACGAGATGAAAACGGAGAAGTCCGAGTTGCTGGTGTTGTCACTAATTGGACATTGGTTTCTATGCATCATGATGATCAAAGTTGCATGGATCCCAACACAATTAATGCCCCTGTTGTCATTTCCACCACTGGTCATGATGGTCCATTTGGTGCCTTCTGCGTCAAGAGATTGCTCAAGATTGGAGTTTTGGACAAACTTGGTGGAATGGGTGCTCTTGATATGAACGCAGCCGAAGATGCCATTGTCAAGAAGACACGAGAAGTTGCCCCCGGTATGATCATTGGTGGTATGGAACTCTCCGAGTTGGATGCCAGTAACCGTATGGGTCCTACCTTTGGAGCAATGGCTCTTAGCGGTTTGAAGGCTGCTGAAGCTTGTTTGGAAGTGTTTGATCTCCGAAAGAAGCAAAATGCGTTCTAAATGCAAGAGCGTTATTATTAGTTATATACGAGTATATCCGCTCTCTCTCTCCTGTAATTCACTCTCTTTTTATATGTGGGTCTTATTTTCTAGGATGTTGTTGTAGCTAGCTAGTTTGATGAAAAACTCAGAAATGGATTAGATATTCTATTATTATGATTTAAAACCTCCTCTATAAAAATACACGCAGGTAAAAAGATAATGACCAGGAAAAACAAAATTGAAAAAGGAAGAAACCAGAAATAATTTGAAAATAAATTATACAAGATGAAAAAAATTAAAATGACTTATGTAGGTATGTATGTAAACATATAAGTATGCTATGCTATGCTCCGTTCCGTTTAGCCCCCGATCTATAGAGTTGGTGAATTCATACAGCGATTTGGAGCAGTAGCATTAGCTCAGTTTGGCCTCATGCACTTCAGTCGATGACCATTCGATATCATTGGATTTGTTGTCATAGGGGATCCGCTTTTCTTGGAGTTCTTCCGAAACCAATACAGGTCTGGCCGATGGGGGAGCATTGCTCTTTGTGGTTCCAGAATTATACAACCATGTAGAGACAAGAGTCAATACAGTACCAATTGCAAATTTACTGGTAAGAGTGAAATCAAATAGATAAACACTTCCAATGCAACTGAGAATAATACTGAATCCAGTACTGAAATTCTTGAGAATGGAATCGGCGTATACCATGCACAACGCAACCAAAAGACCACCGACTGCTTGTACTAAGATTGTTGACCATACGATAGCATTATATCCGGCGAAAAATCCTCGTTGAGCAATGGCGGCGCCGTCTTTACCACAAACAGCCAAAAGGGAAGGAAGAAGAGAAAAGAAAGAAAGCTGGATATTTCGGACCCACAAAGATGCAGCAGATTCCTTCATAACCTGTTCCAGATACACACCGGCCAAACCGGATAAAAAGCAGGCAACACCAACACTGACCATACCGAGTAAAAGGTTGTCTGCATTATGTGGTGATCCTTTGTCTGGGATTTGAATGATTGCAATTCCAAACATAAGTATGAAGAGCGCTGCCCATCTTCGCATGCTCAGAGTTCGGCGAAGAATTAGTACAGTAAAGAAGGCGGTTGTAACGATTTTAAACTGGTATGCAACTTGGAATGTGGCTGCATCCAAGCAAGATACGGCCGTGTACTGGAGACTGTTTTGCAGAGTATAGAGAGCAGCCGGAACCGATAACTTCCACCAACCAGGAGAAACTATGGCATCGTATGTGGCGCGGAAACCTGAAGAATACACAGCAATGGCAAACGAGAATATAAGTTTGAACACCTCGTTAAGCAAGACGGCAGTTGATGACCGATAACGCGTTTCTTCGGTATAACCGGGCATTACCCGCGAATAGTGCATCAACTAATAGCGCTGGTTAGTATTGCAATACCACCCCAAAATAATCGCCAAACGTTTCATACCAAAATAAGCATTGAATTTTGTACGGTAAGCTGGATTCATGACAAAACACATCTGATTAGTACTTGTTCTCAAAGAGGACCAAAAAAAAAAAAATTGAACTGCGTGTAGAACAAAAACATACCGTGATAAGAGCGACATATTTGATTGAAGTGGCCATTATAAACAAGAGGATGCTCTTCTCTTCACTGGTTTAAATTCAGATAAAACACACCAGTATCCGCGGATAGTTGTCCAAGCAAACAGATTTCAAGGCTCGATGGGTTCAAGATATTTATTAATAGGATAAGTTGGCATACAAATCTGAGTTGCGCGCTAAAATTTGAGTTTTAATTTTACATTCTGAAGGGGGGGTGGGACGACAACGGGCTATTCCCAAAACAAACTTCATTTTCCTAAAAAATAAAGATTAGGCGAAGAAAACGATTTTAGTGTATTGAACCAAAAGAAAAGCAACACAAAGAGTAGAGGGGGTCTGCTTTTACAATCGTTGCACTTGACAGATAATAATTCAGTTGATTTTTATAATACAATACGGCACCAGAGATATGAGAATGAGAAAACATTACAAAAAAAACTGCTGTTGAAAGTCGTCTCCAGAATACCAGACTTCTTGTAAAAGAGACTTTACATTTTAGTGTGCTCTTGTGACCTTGGCAGATCTTTAAGATTCTACCGCTATATTACCTACCCCCCGGCTCTGCCTGCTGAATGAAGTAGATGCCCATCCCCCCCCCGCTAAGAGCATTTTGACTACCTATTTAGGAAATTTTCCGAGACCCAAAGTAGTTAGGGCAGATTACTTGCTTAGTTGCCAATATTCTCGATTAGGCAACTCTAGCCATATAACACGTCTATAAGTGGCGTAAGCCAAAAAATAAAAAAAACCCAAACATCACATGCGCGTCTATTTGTCCATCATTTGATAGAAGAAAGGGAAATTAGATCTCAAGCCCCTCCTGATTGGAGAGTAGCTTGCCGTGCTTCTTTTTTTTTTTTTTTTTCTAATTTAGCAAGGGGGCAAATCATCGTTTTTTGACTTTTGACTGTGGAATCTACTACGCGTGAAATATGGTAACACTGCCATTGTCACAGATAAAGCTCGTTGAAGAGAGCCGCTGATATGTGCTGGACTCTGTATGAGCAGTATCAGAAGGGTAACACTAAAAAACTCATTAAGACCTCCCTTGTGATTGTAGTCACCGCGGCATTTAATCACAACAAAGTGATCGGCAGGCAATTTAATGTTTGACCAGCTGCCTTGCCAAATCGACTTTTTAAACCTTACAAAGACGGTTGATTGCTCACCTGTTGTGGTCTTGTCATTAAAAGAAAACCTGTAAGTTGATTGAGCAGATCTTCTTATTCTAAAACATTCCCTATTAGATACCCTAGTGCGGCGCTGCCCCCCATGTTTCGGTTAGCCGTTGTTCTTTGTATTGTTTTTGTAGAGTAAAGAAAACTACGCCTGCCACTAGAGTTGTTTCACTCTGTATAATGCTCTTTTGACATGATCATGTATCTAGCTAGTGTAAGGCCCTTCTTTACAGCTCCAGTGCGATCGATATGGGTTCAGTCTGAAGCCGTTTAATCGGTAAATTATCTGAGTCAATGGCAATAAAATATTGGCTTCTAATGACAAGTCAGGTTGTATTTCGAATTCGCTGATCAAGCTAGTTCCATTAGACAAACAAGAGCACTTCTGATGAGTATCTAAACGCCTGCATTCCCAGACAGAAGTTGCTCGGTGCTTGACAGTGTGTGATGCCCCTACGCTGACAAAGGCTATCTATTCTGTACGAAGAGACCGAGGTTAACATGACCATCCAGGCTGTCTAGGAGCAGAAGCAAAAATCATCTGCGTAGAGATTGAAAGTTGTAGGTCTGATGGGTCGTCTTTATGACAAGACTAACAGAATCATATAAGATTTCTGAATATAGCTAGCTTTTAATGACATGACGCCAGAATATAAACATATTTTACACACATATCCGTCAAAGTAGAACTGGGTCTTATATTTTGCCTGGTAAAGCATATCAGCGGGGCATTTATAATTTATAGAGTAATAACTACAGTCGTGCTCGCGTTTCCTCTTGAAGACAGGTTCGTAAGGAACTCACTCAACCACCGCCTTGGACAAAGTCAAACCAGACAAGACATGTTTAGCAGACTCCTACTTGATATCGGGGACAGGGGTAGTAAATTTACCACAAATATTTAAGAATTAGAATTTTCGTTTGTATTTGCTTCTTTGGGCAAGCCAAATTGGGACATTATTCCTCCCGAGTCTAAAACAGGTATAGCCTCGCCTCCCCTCCTTTAATCTACACTCCCTTATGTCAAAACACGCAATGGGAGCAATTCCATGGTTTTTGTGCGTGTAGTTTAAAAATAAATATCCTCGCGCCCTTTATCACTTTTGTAGTTTTTGTTGCCTTGCTACAAAGGATAGAATGCAATGATCATGAAGCTCAGACAGAATACAAAAATCAGGCTTGCTTGTCTCACTATAGTTCTTTCCTTTTTAATATATTCCTGCTTGTTAATATTTCACGAAGGTATGATGCGGACCCGAAATCCTTTTTTTTTTTTTTCTTCTTTTTCTGTCTCTAACTGATGGATGTCCTCTAGATGGGTTAATATTCTCACGAAGGGCTATGGCAAATAGGACTGACCGGTTCACCGGTGGTATCCCTTATATTAAGTCATCGCAAAAGACGGAGAGGTCAAAGCGGGCTCAGCGGTTTCTTGCCGCAAATAATAATCCAAATATAGAAGATCTATACCAAAAGCTTAAAGTCTCAGCAGACGCTGATAATAATGTCATTATAATACCTACCAATGTTGCATTTGTCGATCTTGCTCTCAATCTCATGTGTCAGCTTCGTGGAAGTGGCACCAAAGATGTACTTTTTTGGAGCGCAGATGCTTTTGCTCACCGAATATTGCTCTCGTTCGGATACAATAGCTACTACAATCCCGACTCATATGGCACAATCACTTCAGAAAAGTACCACTCTGAAAAATACCTTTTGATGATGTTTGAACGGGGCAATTTCTGGCAGTGGGTGGTTGGACTAGGGTTCAATATGTTTTTTATAGATGCTGATGTCATAGCACTTCGAAATCCTTTTGATCTTGTTAAACATGGCCAAGCCTCGGAACGGCAAGCAGCCCTTGATAGCGTGGTGGATTTTTATGCTCAGCTTGACACATTTCTTATGAAGGAGGCGTTAAATCCCGGCCACATTCCCGATATGTGCGCGGGGTTCTTTTACTTGAAGTCTAGCGACAAGGCTGTCCAATTATTTGACGATTTCAAACAAGTCTTCCAGGAAACTAAGGGAAGTGAAGAAATTGATGATCAGATTATCTTGAACAAACTTGTTCATCGAGATTTTGTCGACAATGGGAATTCCAATGTCTACATAAATAACCGGGGCGATCCTCGACAAGATAGAAGTTTACAGGACCTGAAAGCTGAAAAGAGGTTGGTAATGAACTTTTTCGGTTTGGGCCAGGTCATCAATGGACATCAGGTTGGAGATTTAGACATTACGGGTCATTTTCCAAATTTCCAATTTTACCATGCAAAGACCCAGACATCTCTGACTAATGTAACAGCCATTCATTTGAATGGATTTCAGGATAAGCGTGGACTCCTTGAGAGTCATTCCATGTGGCTTCTTGATTCTCAGTTTCGTTGTATTTTTGATCGACATTGATCGTTCTGTTGGTTTATTTTTATTTTGGCATGCATGTTTATTTTCATTTTTCTTTACGTTATCATTCATTCTGACCTACAAGTAGGGCATTTATGGTATATCTTATTTTTGTATTGCTAGAGGATGTTAGGTGTGCTTAATTTGTTAAGAGCGGTATTTAAATTAATTATGAAATCTTTTCTCCATTAGATATTGATCTTTTTTCTTTAATAATACGAAGAGAATGCCAGCACCGATCGAATCCAGGATTCAGATATCCTTCTGATACTTCAGGAACTCGATGTGGCTGCTTACAGTCTGATCTCCAAACAGAGTCAGGCAAGCAGCCGCTTGGGCTGTATTGATGACTCTGGATAAAGCAGTGTAGTCAGTAGCGGTTGAGGACTTTGTACTGTAAGATTGACACAGTTGCGCCAACAATACGCCGGCAAAACTGTCCCCAGCGCCCGATACATTCTGCACGAGCCTCTCACTGACAGAAATATCCAAATCTTGATCAGACGTTGGCTCTTCTACACTATAAGATAGACTTTCCGTTAGATTTTTGATCTTTGCTAGAGAGAGGGCCGGAAAATAGTGGAATTCCATAGACAAATCTTGCTGTTTATTAATATTGCTCCGCGAGGGGCTGAATCGGTTGAACGCGGAATAGTCAACCGTAGCGTATAATACACCATATTTACCAAGTTTGAGAAAAATGTTTGGAATATAACAAAGTACATATCCCAGCTGGTGAATAAGCAAATCATAGTCAGGAATTTTTTTTGGTATAAGGTTATCTGGAGCTTTTCCAGTAGGGTATTCATTAAACTTCCTCCCGCCAAGTAGCTTGTTCTGAGCATGCATTTCTTGAAATATGGCATCCAGCTCATATCTATTAGGAGTGATGGCGGTTATCAAGGGAGAAGAGCTGCTCATAGCTGACAACATGTTAGCCACTGCTCGTGCTCTTGGAACAGATGTAGGCTCAAACATGACTAGGTTCTCCTGTTAAGAAGTTATTACAAAAAAGAGGCAAGAAAAAGTTCCTGTACTCACTGGGGCAATCGATAGTTTTAGCCATGCCTATAATGGCACGAGCAGTATCGGAAGAAAGATTGCCGTCAATGCATATCCAACTCAGAGAATCCTGTGCCTTGCGTATTTGCTCAGTTGCATACTTGGAGCTCATACCTTGAATGGTTCTCATATCGGCAGCAGCGATAATGAGATCACCATCTTCATCATTGAACCCGATGTATTTACTTGTTGGCACACTCATATCGGTCTGAATGCCAGATAAATCGGGCATCATCTTAGCTAAAGACTCCAAATTGAAATCGTAGCCCACTCGAGAAACAAGCCTCGGTGTGCACTGGCCATAATAATGGGCGGCTTGGCAAACATTGTGGGCTACTCCACCAATGTTTGCGCTTGAAGTGGCCGGACTCGAGGTGAAAAGAAGCTTCTCAATTGTATTTCCCCTACCGTTGTCAAACCTCATGGTTATGTCCATCGCCAGTCCACCAATAATAAGGCAGTCTGGACCATTATTCCAGCAATGTGACTTTGTAAAATTCCGAGAAATGACCCTCTTTTTTATGCACCGAAAGCCCTCGTAACACTTTCTTTCTCCGATAACTCTCAAAATAGATCCTTCGATATGCCGATAGCTCCTTTCCCATCTCCAGTTCATTAAATTTTTTGTGCGAGGAGGTTCTCGTCTTGTTTAATCATAAGATAAATGCTTAAAAAGTGACATGTAGTTGCACTCGTCGGCCGAGCGATCGGGAAATAAAAAACAAGGCGATTATAGCCATATCGACAGCCATAGATGAGCAAATACACTACCAAATGAACGAAAAAAAAAAAAATAAAAATAAAAATAAAAAAAGACCAGGCTGTTCATACTGAAAAGGTGATACGCACCATCTAGTCTCTCTACTTGAAATGGCAAAGCTGTTTTTCGGTTGTAATACGCGTTTCCTTGCTTAAAATTAAGTCCATATAGATTGAACAGCCTACGAAGATAGTTCTACAGTGTCAGAGTGGTATTCTATTGAAATGTATTGCATGTAGACAAATCGACAATATCCAGCGAGGTGCCGTCACTCAAACCCATATATAAATCTACCAATTATCGCGTCAATCGAAAAAGGTATGAGCCATGTTAATCGGTCATCGACCTTTTTTTTTCTCGAGGAGCGACGAGGAGAAACAAGCTTTGCACGTCAATGTGTCGCCAGGGTTTGAGAAAGGTGCCTAGTACGCGTTTTAGTCAGTTTAGTTTTTGACCTGTGGGATTTTCGCGATGGGACAAGACAACAAAACGCGTTGGAAAATCAAAGACAACCAATAAATATTGTGACGCGTACCCCTGACGACATATCCATTATTACGCTACGTAGTTTTTTAATTTCATCAAGAATCTACTTCTCGGGGTTCGATAGGAAGATATATTCATTTCACCGGGGAACATAAAGAGAGCGAATTGGAAAAATGATTTTTCCTTCCATATCTTGAATCCAGTTATCCCAATGAAGTAGATAGACTTCGACGCGTCAAAAAAATAAATAAAAACAAACGCCGCATGCAGGGGAAGGGGGAAGGGGTCTATTTACCCACATCTTTTGCTTCTCAGACACGTCAGGACAGTAGTAGAAAGGCAGCCACGTAAACAAAAGAAAGAAAATCTACAAAGGGAGGGAAAATTTACGTGAAGGCATTTCAGGAGCATTGAGTTTTTTTCACAAGACATCATCTACCAAAGGAGAGGGCAAAGCCCCTGTATTATAGTTGACAGTATATACCCATCTAGTTCTTCCCTACACCAGGTCCAAAACTTATTCGTCTTCTAAAATCTTGATGAATACAATGGCGAGTCGAATCGACCTAAATCAAAGATACATGTACGAAATGGAACATCCAAACTACTCGAAAAGAACATCGACCAGCACAAAACGCAGCAGACATGTTACTTGCAGCAGCAGTGGAGGTAGTGCTGCTAGTCTAGCATCTTTTGCCCGAAATTCTTTCGCATCCTCAATGACTTCCTGGCAATCGCAGCGAGATTCAGTAGACCGGCCTTATCCCGGGGAAAAAATCTTTCTTGCAGAAGAAGAAAGCCTGAATCACAATGATCTTGACCACGACGACACAAACCACACCCTCCAGTCTGAAAAACCGGTAATGGAAACAAGGCGCTATCATCATAAAGGGCCGAATGATCCTGCTGGCCAGTCAGAACTCTCAGCTTTTATCGATGAAGTGCTTGGTGAATGTGACTTCCCTGCTCTACCAAAGACACCAAAATCGGCCTCATCTACGGACGGGATGGATGTTGTTGATTGTTATACACAAAGCCCATCATCATCTTTGCCCGCTTGCCGCTCACTTGTTGTTCCAAAAGAGAAATTAGATTTTATCATGTCAGAAGCTGGAGCCGATTTTATCAATAGTTCGCCCGCTAGTACTGCAAGAACCCTGCAAAATGTTGCTAATGATAACGATATTTCACTCGAGGAAGGGCAGGACGGTTATATAATACTAGGACCTCCGTTGGAGTACAAGAATTTCACTGCTCTAGGAAACGACCAGGATTCTAACCTGTTGGAATCTCCCGGTTCTTCAAATCGACTGTCTCGGAAGTCATCTGCACATCTCTCGTCCTCTCGTTCCGCTAAGAGCGGCGGTTCAGAGTTGAGAAGTCCGGCCTCATCATTCTCACTTCGCAAAACCCTTGGAACCAAGACCAAGTCAAATTTACCCGGGAAAAAGCTGGAAGTGTCAATTCCTTATAATTTTGTTCACGTTAATCACATTGACAGCGGTAGAGATTTTGGTCCAGCTGGAAGAGAGATCCAGTTGTCAAGCTTTCCATCAGTCAGACCCGAACAGCAACAACAACGACCTGCTTTACATAATTCCAAAAGCCAACCATTTCTTGGAGAGCCTGGATTTGCCAACAACTGGCGAAAAATATTCTCCTCCAAGAAGACGCAATCTGCCTAATGACATTTGTTTTTTACCACTCTCTTTTTATTCTGTTCTTCGGTGTCCGGTGCCCAAATTTCCCTCGTTCAATTATTCCTTTTTTTCAACTTAATGACAATCTTTCGACATATGGATCTACGCTCGTTTGTATATAATCCCTTCGTTTATCCGTTGCATGAGCTTTAATGGTTTTTGTTTTTCATATTTTCCAAGTTTGATTGATACCCAGAATTGCAATCTAAAATAATAATAGAATTAACTGAATGAGTCTTCAAATACTACAAATTGCCTCTGTTTTTTATATGGACAGCTAGTCTCACACTAGCACTATGTTCAAATATGAATTTTCTTTCTTTCTTTCTTTTAATTATACACAAGTTTTGATATTTAAACGACATATTCTAAGACCTTAATCAATGATTAGGTTCCTCTATGCCGAGTCTTTGGGTCGAAGACCACAATAGAATGCAAGTCCATAGTCGGTGGAGGAGAAAGTGATTGTTGTCCCCTTTTCAAAGTAGAAGACGTCTCCGGGAGATGCATGAACTTCCTTGCCAGTCTCGTCCTTCATTGTGAAGTTTCCTTCCAAGATAACCTTCATCTCGTGCTATATACAATATTTGACGTTAGTAAAGCTGTCATTTACCACCGAAAAAAAAAAAATTCGCCAGACTTACGTAATGGTAAGTATATACAAGAGGTTCTCCCTTTTCTTGACGGTAGAACCCGCTGCTTATTTGATGATCCTTATCGTCGTTAGATCCTGCAACATCCCCTAAGAAGGCATTGTTGGAACTAATAAGAGGGGGCCTCTTGGAAGATGCTTTCTCAAAGTATTGCATAGGCATTTTGGATCAAGTTTTTTGAAATGAATATAGAAAACTGATAGCAGATGATTTTATCCATTAGAGAGAATAGACCCTCCAGTTCTTATAGTTTTTCACATTGACATCCTCTCCAGGTATTGTATTGCTTAGTTTGGAAATAAAATCCCGATAGCGGTTAGCTCTAGATTAGGCCCAACAACGCGGGACCCGCTTATCGGGCAAATCCTTATCGGTAGAGTACTCTCCTTGGTAGTCATAGCGGCTTTTCCATAAGCAAGAAGTACAAGGAAAATTGGCAAGTAATGTTACACCATACCATAAGCACGATTTAGACAACAAAATCAAAATACAAATCAGTTTATAAGTTCTTTATCTGAATATATTAAACTAGTCTGAGATAACTTTATACTTCGGCAGTCGATTTAAAAGAATCCTGGATTTGAGAGTCAAAGAACTTTGGCAGCCACTGATAAATGTCACGTAGTCTGCGAGCTTGCTGGTCAACGCCCTCTTTGGATGACGTTAGAATAGAAGGTTTATGAAGACGCTGAATACGACCTGAATTCCCATTCATGTTACCTGTTATCGTCCCTCTATACGAACGTATGGTAACATGGGTTAAAAAAACAACGTCTAGGGCACAAACTTTCAATTGTGCTAGTTGATCTCTCATTTCCCAGAGGGTGATCTCAAAGGGAGTCTCATGACAAGTTTGATCCACAACCTGGAGGACGACAATTTCAGAGAGTTCTTGCCCTATTTTACTAGGAATAAATCTCGGCTTCGATATGTGTGTTATTACAACCAATAAAGATACTAAGGTTTGCTTTAGGACGGAAAACTGATCGACAGTCGGCAAGTCTTCGAGATATACCAGTTCCTCTACACGAAAATCGGTATTGCAAGAGATGCGTGATTTCATCAGACCAGCTTCCTCGCCCCTAGTAAAAAAATGGCAGGTCAGTGATTGTTGAAATGACTGTAAACTGATGTAAAATGTATACACACACCTATCGGCTTGAACATGGTCCTGTCGATGTTCGCTAACTGTGCCTGCGGGGCTATGCTCGTTGCATAAGGACACAGTGTGCAACGGACGCCATTTAGACATGTCCTTGTAAGACATCATCCGAGTCTCGCTCGAGAGAAGAGGACTCTCGAAATGGAATGAGGGAATTGCCTCAGCATCTCGATTAACATTTGAGGAGTGGCATTGTTCAGACGTTCCAGTGGTATCGAGATCACCGGCAAGATCTTGTAAGCTTGGAAGTCCAACAAATACAGTAGTCCTATCTCCGATACTCATTCATTGATGTCAAAGGAGAAGAGTTGGTTAGGGATGTGGACGGCAGCGGTGATATGTTTACTCGAAATTGAAATGGAAACCTAAGGCACGTGATGCAGTTGAGCAGCGATAAGGTAGCTGATGTTCTCTGATGGCAAAGCGTTTTATTATAGATGGCCATATCGCGCAGGTGGTAATTAACACATGCTCTGTCTTGAGATTGCTAAACTTGGAGAATGATTTGAATATTTTTAATTACTGAGACCACCCGCATGGTCTTAGTTATCTACGCACTTATCATATGCTTATGAGCATGGAAGAATTTTTTATAGATCACAAATGAATTCTTGTATCTGCCTTCGTTGCAGTCGTACAGCGTTTTGCGCAATGAATAGACGTTCAGTTATAATATTATTACTATAGTAAAAACAAAACGGTACAAGGAACTTTGTTGTGAGGTGTGGAGAAATCGGCGAAGCTGATCCCATCACAAAATTACCGAACATTAATCTGTATGAAAAATGGTCTGGCCGTTCAACAAGGGAGATCCAGTAAAAGAGGACGACAGGTCGTCCACATCTGTGGAAGATCTTGAGCCTTCTCCTGTACAAGGGAAGTTGAGCGGGAAAAACGATGACGCTGGAGATGCAGAGGAAGAGGAGCTCAAAAAAATCTTTCAACAACTGGCGGATGAAGAAACTTTACAACAACAGGACATACATAATAAACCCGAATACCAGGCCAAGAAGAGCTCGTCTTTTAAGCCGGGAATCGACGATGACGAGTCTTATCCTGTGGGTATACGATATATTTCTTTACATCACCTAAAGTCACTGTCATTTTCATAGCTAACCTCAAATTATAGACCCAGATGTCGTGTGTCCAAGCGTTTGAAGAACTCATGAAGTGTTATTCATTTACAGGTCAAATACGCAATTACTATCGGTACGGGGACATCCGGAATTGCGCCGATAGAAGAAGTCAAATGAAGTTTTGTCTCTACACCAAATTTGTTCCAAAGAAACGGAGGCCGAACGTAATTCAGGAATGGTATCGACAGCGGCAAAGGGAGATTGCAACTACGTATGGATCGAGTCAGGATGTTTGGAACCTCCGACGGCAGAAACTGGATAATCCATTTCTTGAAAACTGGAATCATCTACATGAGGACAAGGATTCAGGAGATAGAGTTTGAGTTAATCTCTGGATAAAAGATACGTCATTTCATGGGGTTGTTTTATTATGCATGTATATAAAATAAATGCCAAGGTAACGCTAGTCAAGTTGATGATGACTTGACAAGACGAGTCTTGGTGAAGATGCAATAAAACGCTCACCTGTCAACCTAAAAAGAGACTTTTTCCAAACTAAATTTTTCTGATTTGGGAAGCAGATCAAAACGAGGGAGAGAAGAACTCAACACCCCAGATGCTAAAAATAAAAAAAAGAAAACTAATCCTGCTTTGCACGTGGCAAGTAAACCTGGTTGTTAACTTTTTGTACTTCTGATATGAGAGAATTTGAAGAATCACTCAGATATGGCGTACGGTGCCTATGTGAGCTTCAACGTTCATCATTGTAAAAAAAAAAAAAGATTAAACTTCTCAAAACTTCTCACTTCTACGAATTATGACTCTCTCGCTCAACTGGCTACACTCTGGATCGGCAGTCATTTGATTAAATCCCATATGAATCGCAATGATCTTCAAAAAATCAAATCTTGTCTTGAAAAATATATCTTAGAGCTTAGAACCAAGAGATTTGTCTTTGTAGTAAATCTAAAGTTATGCGCAGGCAAAAACCTAAATTTTTTTTGCCTTGTGTCAGCTGAGTTGGACTGCGAAACAAGTACGATAACGAACTTTGTGGTTCATATAAATATGTTTTTCACTGCACAAAAAATTTAAACATAAAAGTATTATTTTGACAGGTAATCGCTCAGTTCAGAGTCAGGATACTTTATCCCTCGTTTTCACAATTGGTCTCATTCTTTATAGGCAGCAGCCCCACCTGTGATAACCTCCCGAAAAACTCAACTTGATAAGTTTGCCCCGAACACAACTCGCGACGTCCAAAAAACAAGTCCATCTCTATAAAGAAATTATTTGAGGATTGTTGCAAATTTTTTTTTTCTTCTCTGGCCCGCGGATCTGTTTTGTATACGTTGCCTTGGCTATTTGGTGTGTAGTGGGGCTATACGAGAGTCTCGC
Source organism: Trigonopsis cantarellii (assembly GCA_030574495.1). NCBI lineage: Eukaryota > Fungi > Ascomycota > Trigonopsidomycetes > Trigonopsidales > Trigonopsidaceae > Trigonopsis > Trigonopsis cantarellii. The sequence goes on from JAJMFB010000053.1 coordinate 23,850, forward strand.
TCTTTTAAACTTTTACGCGCGCCCGCTCTTCACTTAGGTCCCGTCCCGTATATAATCACCCCAAACCATTAATTATTATCGAGAGAAATCTTTTCTAAATTTCTTTTTTTTCCCTTGAATTCGGCTCCCTGTCAGGAACTGTCTACTTCTAGATATTATCATGTCAAACTCCGGTAGCGGGCGCTCACTAGATGATATAGAAAAGAAAGTCAACATGTCCTTTGACGAGTCTGAGGATACGATATCCAAGCCGAGTCTCAACCCTACCGGCATCAATTCGTCATCAAATTCGTTCGCGAAAAGACTTGTCGAACGCATACCTACCTTTGTTTTTGTCGGATACTGGATGTGTGCATCAGGGGCTATGATATTCTCCAATAGCACCATGCTCACTTCCAACAACTTTCGGTTCCCCATTTTTTTGACCTGCTGGCACATGTTTTTTGCTACTTGTGCAACTCAGTTGATGGGCCGTTTTACAACCATGCTGGATAGTCGACACCAGATTGGCATGAACCCACGATTATATGTTCGTGCTATAGCCCCGATTGGATTATGCTTTGCCATATCTCTGGTATTAAGTAACCAGGCTTACCTTTACCTTTCAGTTGCCTTTACTCAAATGCTCAAGGCTTCTGCTCCTGTCGATGTCTTGTTGATCACCTATCTTTTCCGATTAGAAAAGGTCAATTATTCAGTTTTACTCAATATCGTTGTCATTGCCTTTGGTACAGCCATAGCATCCTATGGGGAATTAGCTTTCAATCTAATTGGATTTCTTTCCCAGACTTTGGCTATATTTGCTGAATCAATAAGGCTGGTGCTAATGGGCCAGCTTCTAAGTGGGCGACGATACAAGATGGATCCCTTGGTGACTTTGTATTATTTTGCCCCCATTTGTACTGTAATGTTATCTTTTGCCTTTTTAAGTTTGGAATATCCACGGTTCTCAATGGATGCAATCAATGCCACCGGCAAAATGTATTTGTTGGGGAATGCCTGCACCGCATTTAGTCTCAATATTGCATCTGTCTTGTTGATGGCCAAGACCTCGTCTCTGGTTATGACTCTGTGTGGTATCGTCAAGGATATTCTTATGGTTTGTCTTTCTTCAGTCTTTCTTCATAATGGAGTTTCCCGGACTCAGCTTTTTGGCTATTCAATTGCGGTGATGGGGCTTATGTATTACAAACTTGGATCTGCTCTTTTCAAAAAATAAACTGTCTGCCAGGTGATTGCCCAAATCTAACTACTAGATCTAGAGAATGCTATGTTGTTTTTTCCTTCTTCTATATCTTTTACATTGTTTTTTTTTTTTTTTGTTTTGGAATCTTGTGTTAATTGTTTTTTGCCTTTTTCCATCTAATCATTTCGCTTAACTGCATTTATAAATTCAATCGGGTACAATGGTATACTACATTATTGTTTTCTTTTATGTTTTATTGATTGTTTCACGGATGGTACTCATTTCGTCAATCTTTTTTTGGGTAAATTATACATGTTTTAACGACATGCGCAGCTTCCTGCCCAGCATTATGGGGGTTAAATGTGGGTAAATAAATACAGGGGCGTAGGTATTAACAACAATGGAGCAACATTAAAAAAGATTATCACGGGGCCCCCCTTAAAGTGAAGTTTTAGACATTTTTTACCATCGTGATATGAAAGAAATTGAATTGATGAAAGGGGGGGTACGTACGGGGTCAAGATGGAAAGAAAAAAAGTTTTGCCCAATTCTGTATATTCTTTCTGGTTTAGAAAAGTTTATCGTTTATAAAGTTTAGATCAAATAATTTCTTGGATTGCCATTTTTAGAAATGATGGGGCTGCAATAGTCAAAGAAAGCGATTGTAGATATCTAAGCCAATTTGGGGGGGGGAGGGGTGGCGGGTCAAATTATATCAGCCTCTACAGGAATTGTCAAATTTTCTAATGAGCGGCGGCTGACTGTAAAATGGCACAAATTCTTTTGTTATCCTGATATACCCCGTCGATTATGATATGTCAATCTAGCTTGGTATAAACTTTCCCTCTAGCCCACAACTGGTTACATATTAATTTCATCCCCCCGCCTAAAGTAAATTTAGCGAATAGCGCAAATGAACCCATGTCACGCTAGAGAAAATCAAAAAAATGAACCAGGTAATCGGTATAATCCACGTTTAGCTAGTGGTGCTTTTTTTTTTTTTTTTGGCAATCAATGCCCCTTCAATGTTCCCCGAGTGGAATCAGACGTTTGGTAAACTGCTAATCATACTATTGTCAAATTCTCTCCAGTTAAAACTACAAGACAAAAACTAAATGCAACACCATCACGCTCAAAAAGAACAAAAAAATAAATTAGAACAACCTATCAACCCAAAAGCTCAAATTTGTCATTCAAGCCGTAATAATCAAACGCTTCCTTGGTCAATTGATGATAAAACCATGCTGGTTCTTTATAAGCGCATTCATTATCGTAGATGCAACCCTTGGCCCCGAATTTCGGCTTATACATAGTGTAATGAACAATTATAGCATCGTCCCATAGAGCATCCCAAACATCTGGAAAGTGTGAACATAGAACCAAATTCACATTGTATCTTGGGGATAGCTTTGTAGTCCGATTTTCATAGTAATTGGCCAGAAAAACCTGATCATTCCCTCCACTGGGTAAAAGGTTTGGATCGGTGGCATTGTTCAACACATCCTGGTAGGCTTGCTCACCGGGGGTTATCAATATCACACCAGCATTAAGGGTATCAATGAATGCTTCGTTTGTCAATGAATCGTTGACGGCAGCAAAAACGCCCGGTGTAAGGAAGATATCTCCAAGAGGGTTTTTACAAATCGTATCGGCATCAATGTAAAGAATACGCTTGTATTCGTACCAGCTCCAGAAGAGAAACCGGTTAAGATTGTGGGAATATGGGCCCCACATTGTACTTCGATCAAACCCAGGGATCTCTATATCAGCATGATCAACAATCTTCCATCCAAGGCTCCTTATGAATTCGACGTCCTCCAGACTCAAAGCATTTTCTCCTTCGGTTCTCACCAACATGATGAGATCAGCATCCATTTTATCAAGGTCATTGTACTTCTTAAGTGAGTATATAAGAGGGGCACTGTATGCCAGGTATTCTGGGGTTTGAATAGTACTGACAATGGCATATTTTCGTTGACGATGGCGGCTGACAGGATTATATGCTACCGATAATCTTGTCAGTCAAAAAAAAGAGATAACATATAATAAGTAGTATTCAAACAATTTGCTCTTACTCACCTATGATTGTCAATAGTAAAAAGACAACAGCAACAAAACCAACAATTCTGTGTCGCGCCCGAACCATTCTCAGGTGTTTTGTTATTGATGGAAGAAAGAGCATGGTTATATAAAAGTTACCCTTGTTTCCAGTTTCGGGCCCATAAAAGAAAAGAAAAAGAAAATTACTTTGTGTCGCGTTGTTGATGCGAAACCCATTTCTAGTTTAGTCTAGTTTCTTTAGTGCGTGCAAAAAGGGAAACTTCTGCCCGTCCTAATCATTGTGGTGAAAGAAAAAGGGATAAACTCTCAACTCGAGTACCCAGACAATTTTAGGGAAATCAGTCACACTTTCTGTCTGGCACAGCGGAGAGATTATTGCACTCCTCGCCAGGGTTCTGATATAGCAAAAATCAATTAAAAAGACACCTCGAAGCATACGGAAATAGACACAGATTTGTCTCTCTCATGTCTATGAGTCTTTCGATTATCATAGAAATGACAAGAGCGTACTGACATTTTTCTCCTTATCTCTTGAGAGAATTTGTCAAAATAGAATAGTGTGGACTACATTAGTAATTAAGAAAGTAACGCGCTATTATCAATTTCTCAAGATGAGCAAAAGCAGCTGTCTCGGCACCAACTGCAGCCCTTAACTTTACATAGCATCTGGAGCAGGGACAATGGTGAATGTAATTGCTTTTTTACAGTGCTATAGAGGGAGGATACAAGATTACTCTTTGTATTCAAAATCTACTGACGTAGAAGCGGCGCGTAATCTGGGGAGATGATCGAGAATGAAAGTCCCTTTAAGCAATTTGAATTTCTAATCTTTTAGAAAGGTTTATGACAAGATTTGATACAAGCTTTCTATGTTCTCTATATTAGACACGACTCATTGTATGTTGGGACTAATAAGCGGCGTTTATGGTTCTGTCTTAGTATAATTGCCGGGCATTGTTTATGGATTAAATTCCTTCATGAAATGAATACACTCGTTCATGTACTCCGATACCCATGATGTCTAAGCTCTTTTATTAGGAAATTTTCTATTACGATCTTTTTGCGCTTCAATGAGACAACACTTGTCTAAACTTAGATACCATCCTCGTCTTTTCTTCTTTTTGTCGGACAGGCTCCTACTAAAAAAAAGGGTATGCAGTCGAAATGCGTTAATTTGAGCCCAATACTGCTGAGTAGTATTCTTTGGTTATCCTATTTTTTATGCTCATTTTAATATGTCTAAAGTCGGAGAAGCTCAAGGTGACAGAATCAGAAAATGAAGTGCGATTTGGATTAATAAAAAGGACAAGGGGTTAAAGGAAAACGCAAATTTGGTTAAAATTTGCAAATGCAGGCATTCCACATATGACCATATAATGGATATATAATGGCAATAGCCGGCAAGCCACGCGACTCTTTTTCTCTTCTTTTTTACTGTCATCATTTTTCTCTTCCTTGTCCATATCAGTTCAACATGCATACTAGCTCTGTTACCCTTGCTACCCTGTTTTTCAGTACCTTGACTTTTGGTCTATCAGGCCCTCAAAATAAGGTAATGCAGCCCGAAAAGACTGAATGGGATTCTCTGCCAGATTGTGCCAACAAGTGTGTTGGTGATTTGATCACTAAATTGGATGCCGAATGCAAACAGTCGACCCTCGAGTGTTTGTGCACAAAGGAGAAGTATACCAAAGAGATGGGTGAATGCTGGTCTCAAAATTGCAATCAAGAGGCTCTTGCATCTGCAATGGCAGCAGCAAGGTCGATTTGCAGCAAAGTTCGCTCAGAAGGTGCTGGCCCTGATCATGCTCATTCCAAAAAAAGCACGGAAGTTGAGAATGACGATGACGAAAACGAAGACGAAGACGAAGATGAAGATGAAGGGGAAAACAAAGTCGAAGACGAGGTCGAAGTCGAAGACGAAGATGAAGATGAAGACGAAGATGATTCGACTGGCGTCACTGACTCTGGCGATACTGGCTTATCTGGGCAAGAAAGAAAGGGGAGCAATACATCTTTACCGCTTGACTCTAATGGTGCTAAAGGAAAAGGTGAATATAACCTTACAAGGTTCTCGAATTCTACCCAGACGAATGTACCAACTAGTTCCAGTTTGCCAACTGGTAGTGGTACTAATACTACTGCAACAGGCTGCACAGATGAATCAAAATGCAGCGGACCAACAGGGACTTCCAGTCCAGGATCTTCATCATCGTCAGCAACAACAGCCCAAGCTGATGCTAATGCCAAGACCAATGAGCCTCAAGAGTCTAAAGCAACAAAGTTATCGACTGCTATTTGTCTTCATAGTATCACTATTGTTCTGGCCAGCCTTTTTTTTAGCTATTTGATCTAGACAGCTTGAAATTTTAATACCATAGAAAGAAAGAAAATAGATTGTGTTGCATTGTTCTAAAAGAAACAAGGCTTGTGTAGTGCTGCTGAGAAAGTAGTGGCGGGATTTACGAGCGTAATTTAATATTCGGTCTAACGGAGATGCGTTAAAGAGATCTCTTAATATATTCATCACAGTCTATAAGCTCAAAAGAAAGAAAGAGCGACAAAAGAAAGACGAAAGAAAAAAAGAAAATAAAAAAGCCCAGGAGGGAAGGGGAGAGGAGCGGGCAAGAAAAGAAAAAAAAATATTAAAAACCCTTCTTTATCCAGAAATGCCAGCATGCAAAATTAACCCCATGGAGGAAAATATAAAAAAAAAAAAAGACGACAACAAGGGCTTTATTTCTCTCGGCTACTTGTTAATATATAGTAACGCTCGCGGCAGGCAACCTAGATCCAGCTAGTCTTTTCCGAGTATGACGACGTGAAAAAAAGAAGAGTAAGAAGGAAGAAAAAAAAAGAAGGTTCTTTCAGTTTAGACTGCTTTCATGTTTTTCGCCAACAAAGCCTTGTACTCAAGAATCGTTCCATCCCACCGAGTAACTGTCTTGTGTTGGCAAACAAAGATATCCTTTGCAATTTTATCCAAGAGTCGGAAATCGTGCGAAACAACAACAACTCCACCTTCAAACGCATTGATGGCCTCTGCCAAGGAGTCGATAGTAGGAATATCTAAACCGTTGGTAGGTTCATCTAATAAAATCATGTTTGGTGACTCGATTGCTAGCAGGGCAAATACCACCCGACTTCGTTGCCCCTCAGATAAAGTAGCCATGAGTGCTGTTTGAGCATCTCCCGATAGACCATATCGCCCCAATTGACCTCTCCAGTATTGGTAATCCTGGGAGACAGAAGCATACTTGTCTCGGACAAAATCCAACGCGTTCTTGGTTAGATCAAGTTGATCGGCAGAGTGTTGACTGTAGACACCCAATTTCAAGTGAGAATGACGACTAATACGACCACCTGTAGGTCTATTCTCTCCAGTCATGAGTTTAAGAAGAGTAGATTTCCCAACACCATTAGGTCCCACTAGAGCAACCCGGGAGTCCATATCTACACCAAAATCCAGGTGTTCATACAGATCATCTTCTGGTTTACCACTGTATGAGAAGGACACATCATCAAATGCCAAAACAGGGGGAGGTAGTCGCTCCACAGAGGCAAATCGGAAAGAGAAAACCCGATCTGGAATCACCTTCTCAATGAGACCATCGGCCTCCATCTTGTCCAGAATCTTCTGGCGAGACTTAGCTTGACGAACCAAGTTAGCATAGGTACCTGCTGAGGCAATGAACTTCTTAATGTGAGCGATTTCCTCCTGTTGCTTGTAATAACCCTTCATTTGATTGGTCTCGATTTCGCTTCTGGTCTTGACATAAGTATCGTAGTTACCACCATATCCGATGAGTTTACCCTGTCGCATATCAATCATATTGCTGCAGACACCATTCAAAAAATCCTGAGAGTGAGAAACAAGTACCAAAATCCTATCAAATTTACTCAGGTATTGCTCCAACCACACACAAGCTTCCAAATCGAGATGGGCAGTAGGATCGTCAAGTAACAAGAGAGATGGCTTAACAAACAGTGCTTTTGCAAGGGCAACGCGCATACGCCAACCACCAGACATGTCCTTGGTCTTCTTCTTTTGAGTTTGGGAGGTAAAACCAAGACCGTTCAGGATAACTGATGCTCTTGTCTCGAAGGTACTAGGGTCCATAGTTTCCATACGCTCATAAATGTCCTCAAGAATGGGATTTTCTGGTCCATCCTTCTCTAGAATCTCCTCTGAAAGAGCTTCCAAACGCTTGAGCTCATGTTCAGCCTGTCTGACAACATACTCTAAAGCCGAGAGGTCCGTGGATTCAGCCGGCTCATTCAATAAGTAAATATCGATAGTCTCAGGGATGGGGAACTCCCGAGCGGCAATAGACCTCAAAAGGGTGGATTTACCGCAACCATTCTCACCAAGGAGGCCGTATCTCCGACCATAATTGAGCTCAAGGGTCGAGTCAGTAATAAGGACTCTCCCATGGAAAACTAGCGATACAGAGTTGATCTTGATATCCCTACTCGTACTCAAACTCGCGAGAACTCCCGTAGTTACTCGCTCAGAGATTCCGTGCTTATCCTCTTGCATCTTCAACTTTTCAACCTTCTTGGTGACGGCTGTGACTTCGGCATCATCGCCTTTCTTACCGGCCTTCTCAGCCTTCTTGGCTTGTCTTTTAGCTTTAGATGCAGACACTGGCGGCATTGTGAATTATTCTGTTTATGTCTTCAAGGTTGAATGTTGTTTTAAGTAACAATTTACAGGTCCCTCTTTATATAACGTTGTAACTTTTTTTTTTTTTTTTAGGTTTAATAAAAGATGTTAAGATTGGGAGTTGGGAGGAAAAAAAATTTTACTCGATATGAGTTTGTTACACTTGCGGCATAAGTGGCAAAACATTCTTCGAGTTAATTCACATCCTCTGGTAGTACCAAGTTAGGTAGCTTATCGGTGTCGGGATTGGGACCAAAAAAAAAAAAAAAGTCCAAGTAACGCATAGATTCTCAAGCCATAAGAGGACAGGAACAGGATGGCCAACAAAAACAGTGTCAACAAGAGCAAAATACAATTAAAAAGATCTCTTAATACTGTTCGCGGGGCTCGGAAAGGGCGCAAGAATGCATACCAGCTGGCTACCGGTGTCGTGCGGTCAGGCTCTGCTACCGTCTCAAAAAAGAGAGCGCTCAAAGATAGACGGAATATAGCCTACGTGGTTCGGCGATCAAAGACTTTGGAATCGCTAGAGAATAATGGTGAAGCTATGGCAGGTAAGTTTGAGAAATTACTTTCTGGACACAGCGCGCAAGGCTAACTTTACCACAGTTGATATCGAACACGTTCCTTCTAAACGATCACAGAAAAAGGCTGCCGTCCGAGCCATGCAACAAGACAAGTTAGCGGACGAGCTAGCTAATGATATTGGTGACATATTCATTGCCAAAGGTACCGTCCTCGGAGGGCCTCCTGTGGAATATGTCGAAGCAGGCTCAATAATGCAAGTGGAAACTGCAGCTTAGGTCTCTGCCTGATCTCCAACGACAAATTTATCTGCTGGCATGAAAAGCAGCTCGTTTTACTTTATAAATGACAGTTAGGCGCTTCAAAGTTTTCTTCTTTCTCTGTATAAATTTATAGCATGGTAATAGATACTTCTACGGCGAAAAAGGTTTGAACCAACGCAGACATGCACCTGAAGTAGCGTAGATGGCATTGATAGCGATCAAGGTCTCGCTGTATGTAATCAATTGTCCTCTTGATCGATCATTTCAAAAAAGATTCGGGCGACAATAACTAGTGCGGCGCAGCTCATCGCAAAATGTCCCAACGCTACAAGGAGCTCGAGGACATGACATTCTTCCATGATCGGAGGCTATTTCGATAAGACAAAAGGATGAGTGGCTGGGAAGATCTTCCAACCGAGTTTGGGAAAAAGTCTGCTTCTATTGATCTTGATGCACGGTATGCTCGTGCTGTTCGTCCCGAATTTGCCGCGATAGTGGAGAAGAGGAAGCAGTGGAAATTGAACAAGGAAAAGGCAGAGTCACTAGGACAAGAAAGAAAGGAAGAGGAAGAAGAAGATGACGATGATGATGACGAAGAGGATGACTTTGATGAAACCCTGCCAATAACGCATCAATTGTCGTTACCTCCCCATTCAAAAGCAGTCAGCTCGCTCAGCTTTGATCGGTCTGGTTCTCGACTGATCTCTGCTTCCCACGATTCATTTGTCAATTATTGGGATCTGGCTGCTATGAATATATCCTCTGCTCACCCGTTCCGGAGTATAGAGCCGGTGGAATCACACATCATCCATGCAGCTGTTTTTGATCCCTCGGGCCACAATGTCCTTGTAGTTCCAGCAGGGTCACAGGCAGTACTGCTGGACAAGGATGGAAACAAAATATCAGAGTGTATTCGGGGAGATCCCTATTTACGAGATCTCAAGAATACCAAGGGCCATGTTGCGGAATTAACATGGGGAGCATGGAATCCCCAGGATGGGACAAGATATATCACAAGCTCTGCAGATTCCACACTGAGGATATGGGACGTTGGACAGCCCCGCAAACAGCTCAACGTCATCTCCGTCAAAGGCAAGACTGCAAGCTCAGGAAAACGCGTCCCTGTCACTACCTGTGCCTGGTCACCAGACGGAAGTTATGTTACAGGCGTGAATCTGGATGGATCCCTATTCTTTTGGGACGCCCGTGGTCCATTCCATCGCCCCAAATCTACAGTAAGGGACGCCCATGAACCTAATACTTGGACGAGCTCTATTGCTTTCTCCCCGGATAATAATACTCTCTGTACCAGAGGTGGGGATTCTACACTGAAATGTGAGTATAATCAGACCTAGTTTTCTGTTTATGAGTCGGACATAATTGCTAATATTCTTTTTAATCAGTGTGGGATAGGCGGAAATTAGATAAGCCATTATTGCAGCGGACAGGATTAGCTACGACATCCAACGAATCATCTGCGACTTTCCTCGACCAAGGAAAATATATAGCTATAGGTGTTTCTGGCAACAAACCAGGTTTGGCTATTCTGGATAAAGGTGACTTGGGGGAATCTGTACCTATCCTCGAGTTTCCTGAAACCCAGCCGGGAGAGAAGTATTCACCTTTTCCTTCAGGCGTTAACACAAACTCAGCAGTTAGACCTGACGTCATTTCAGTGGTTTGGCAGCAAGAATTGAAGCAACTAGCAGTGGGAACATCTTCAGGGGGTATACACATATTATTTGCCCCCGAGATCTCTCGTGGTGGTGCAATGTCGATAGTTGAAAAAGCTCCAAAGGCCCGACACATTGATGAAGCTTCATCGCAATACACTGTGGACCCGTATGCAGCAGCCCGGGCTGCCCTCATGTCATCTGGAGAAGTACTACCGAGAGGAGCAGGGTCACGAAAAAACATCACTGACATGTCACAGATGACGGCTTATGAGAAAGCCAAAATGGAAAGAAGAGATCCAATCAAATCCCACCGCCCCGAATTACCAACTCCCGGGGTGTGGAGCCATGCCATTGATAATTCCTCCAATATCAATAGTCGGAGTCAAAGTCCAGTCGTCAAAGAAGACCCTCGAGAAGCTCTCCTAAAATATGCGGAGCGCGCTAGTCAAGATCCTCGATTCAAGAGTACATACGACCAAAATCAACCTAGTCAGAAAGTCTTGGCCGAATATGTCTCTGACGACGAAGACGTACAACACAATATTCAGAAAGAGGGACCACTTGCTAGGCTCAACTCTGCGAAACGTCGTAAACATAATTGAAGAGGCATCTTTCAATGAAAAAAAATGACCATGTATTCATCTTGTACTCTAATATTAACAACAATAACAACTACAGAAAAAATATTAATACACAATACAACAATCATTATTAACATGTTCAGCTGCCTCCACCCATCTTTCCATACTGGAACAGGACCTGTGGCGAGGGCTGGTAGGATCCATTATTGCCAGTGCTTGTTCCACTCGTTGTTCGCATACCGTTAGTCAACCTTGCATTGCTAGGGAGCGCTCCACCAAAACTATTACTATTATTACTACTGTTTGAACTATTAGCACTGATATTGACTCCATTACTGGTGATAATTTTATCGTTGCCCTTTGGAGCAGACGGACCAAGACCGTAGAGGTAGCCCTTGTAATTAGAATCGTTCGAAAGCTCCATATAAAACAGTCTGCGTAGTTCAAAGAAGCATTTTGAAGTGAGAAGAGAGTCAGAAGCTGCGTGGTGTGATGGGCCAGCACGAATCACGTGGAGTTCCTCTGCTAATTCGAGAAGGTCACCCTTGAAGTGCCTTTTCGTGCTCGAAGTCATGAGCCGGAGATCATAAAGGGTAGGCAAAAAGATGTGAAGAAGTTGGAGGAAATCTTGCTCTTCTGCAGGTAATAGTGTATTCGTCAAGAGGCTAAATAAGTAGCCAAAATCGTAGCCACTATGGAATGAGATCCATTTAATGTCAGGGTTAAGGACTAGTCCGCTAGTTGTAATTAGTTCTCCAAACTCAAATGGGTCGATGCCAAAAGCTTCGTGCCGCTTGAAGTCGACTCCAGATTTTTGTAGCAGATCCACCGCTTCTGCTTGGTACATGTCATTGGCCAAACTGAACTTAAAATTGAATTGCCAAGTCGAAGGATACATTTCCGGATAGTTGCCATATATATCCGATAAGGTTATGGCGAGTTGGACAACTTTAAGGAGATCCGTGTTACACCGCAGAGTTTGATAGTGATAATCTGAGATACTGCGGAACTGGCCAATGGGCCTTCCCACAATTCCAGGGAACTCAATACCCAAAGATACTACTGGGAATCGGTCGACCAATTCTCTGATAACTGCCATTTCTTGCTGGAGATTGGTAGCCCACACATCCCGAATGAACATGTTACTATTTGCTGTCTGCTGTAAGCCCGAACTGGAGCCAATTTCTGGGCGTACTCTTCCTCCAGGAATCTGACTACTGAAGGCATTATTCAGTGAACCGACGAATCCTTGCTGGAGGTGTTGAGCAGGATGGTTAAGCTGCTGTTGCTGTTGACTAGGCCCTGGAGGTCGAGTAGCTGCAGGTACAGGGCCGCCTTGAGCTTGTTGTTGGAATTGAGAGTGGTGATGAGGGTGGTGCAAGGAACCAAGAACTGGAGGGGTTGGAGGTCCCATTGGGGTGGCTAGCCCAGACGTAGAAAACCCACCATGAAGATTCATTTGACTAGGCATGTATCGAGGTGGTGGCATGTTTCTTTATGTACTATAGCACTTGAACGGAGGAGCTGTCTCATATGAAGTTGCGATTCCACCTATCCTCTTACTATCTTGCTGTGTCTTTTGTGGTGTAGCTCCTCGGTGGATGATCAGTTGGTATGGCAACCAAGAAATGAATACTGTGAGTTTCACCTCCCCAATCAAGAGAGAGGGAATACACTGTCTCTCTTATACCTGGGGCATCACCAATTTACACAGACTCAGAGAGACAAAATGCCAGGACCTAGCAATGACCCATGGGCTCGAAGGTACGTTCATCTTTTATAGTTATTCATCTAGCTCTGCTGACTTTGTGTGTTCAGAGAAGCTTGGCGATATACAGGACCATTTACACGACTCAACCGGTTTAAAGGTGCACTGCCTGGATTTGGAGTAGGCGCCGGGGCTTTTGTCATATATCTCGTTTACGACTTTGCTACGAGTCGGAGCAGTCATAGCGACCACCATTAAACGAATGACAAAAGCATGAGAAATGCTCCTTTTCTTATCCTTCAAAGTCAAAGTTCTGTTGTCTCATGAGCCCTTGGTTGGGATGTTTGATTCAAGTTACGTTAGAGATTGCAGACAAGAAATGTAGCCACAGTATATATATATATGCCAAAAAAATTACAAGAGAGATTATTTTCATAGATCAAAGTAAGGTAGTAGAGATAAAGCTCCGAAATTTATCACCGAGGACTAGAAGAATAGTTTTCGCGACTTTGATCAATTGCAGGATTAGTTTCGAGATTCATAGCTGCGTGAGAACGTCTTGCAAGCAAGCCTGTCCGCTTCCCAGGAGAATTCATTATATTCTCGACAAATATACTCATGCCAGTTCCCATGACAATTGGGGTAGCCATCGCCAACGAGGATGAGGGGTTCTCACCATGTAGCGAGGAAGATGACCATCTGCGAGGAATTCGACGACTTTTTAGCAGGTCCATTGACAGCCTGGAAGTTAGAGAAGAAGGACTGACATGATAGCCTTGCCGTACCACTCGTCTTCTCTCGGGAGTTGTGGCTGATTCGAGCAGGGGAGAAGTCTCTTGTTCAATAACTTGACTATTTATACTAGAGCTCCTTGTTCGGGGCAGAGAAGTGTACAGATTTCCTCCCCCGAATTCTCCAGAAAACATTGCAGACGGATTATGCTGCTCAATTACCGGCCCATCTGCTTGCAGAGAGATTTGATCATCGACTTGGGAGACCGAAGTATTTGTAACCATCCAAACCCCAACAAAGACAATAAGACAGCCTCCCAAAAAAAGGAGACCCTTGCTAAGCGTCTCCTGTATATATCTATATTCAAGACTAGCCGATCCGACAATGACTGAAAGAGTGAACATGCAAAAATGACTTGGCACCACTTGAACAGCGGGAAAGTAATGTAATGCTATATTGAGATAGCGAATTTGGGCAATTGCGGTGATGCCCAACAGGAACGCGAGTAAATAGGTCAAGGGATATCGAAGAGACTCTAACAATTCATTAGATAGTAAAGAACTTAAGGACTTGGTGCACATAACAGTGTATGCACCAAAGATCGCAGTGATTCCAAGGTTAGCAAGCAAAAAGCTTGAGGAGGGAGATTGTTGTTGATCGTAGTCTTGCGATGCCGGTCTGTAACGCATTGCCAGGAAAAGAAGTATCAACAAAAGAGACAGAGACACCATAAAAAAAGTGCGAAACGCTAGAGTAGAAAAGGCTCTGCTGATTTCCCCTGGTTTCCAAACATTCGGGTCTTCAGACGGTCCAGAAACAATAATGATCAAAGTACCAATGACAGCAAAGATAATGCCCACAAGTTCACCAAATCTGAAAGGCTCATAAAAAATGGTTGGAGCAATCAATGTATTGGAAACAATAGTTACCACCCCGAGCGGAGCGATTACCACCGAAGGGCAGAGACTGTAGGCGAAGAAGTTGCCAAATTCACCAGTAACGATTAACGTAAAGCCAATCCACCAGTATGGACTAGTCAAGTATGATTTCCCTTCACTTTCTGTACCAGAATGTCTGGCATCTGGTTCTCTTTCAGATCCTTCAGACTCTCGAGATGTTACATGGGCCAGGCGCTGCATATTGAGAGCAAAGGAGATGAGAATATTACCCCCAATAGCAGAGGCGACGCCTAATCGCTGAGAAGAGTCAAATTCCAACATGTCTCGTCAACTCCATGGGGCACAAGCGGGTCGATGACGCCGTCAGCTCCTAATAACTTGGCAGCTCTTTGCTTGACAGACAATCTTATCGGTTCGGAAAGGCTAATTGATGGGCCCCGGGATTGGGAGAAGATTCTAAAATAAAAAAAACCCGTGCGGCTTTTGTTCTTTCTTACAGGTTTTCTTTGTTACTATAGTTTGATCGATACGTGCATAAGGAGGGAAAGGTAATGACCGAACTTGAGTATGCAGGAAGTGGTTTTTTCGGTGAAATCGTCACAGTTTTGTAAGTGTAATATTTGGCGCGTCGAACGGGTGAAAATTTATTACGAGGGCAGTATTTCTTATGACATCTTTGTATAGTGCGGAGAAATCGGTTCAGATTTTATAAAATGCTTCAATTGAATTAGATCTTTGCTTTAGTACTTTGTTTGTAGGACCTGTAGTCTTGAGCGATTTGGTCTGTCTGTCTTTATGAGTTGGCGACGCGGTCGAGACGCGCACCGCGAAAACAAACTTTAATTATCCCAAATCAAACCCAGATCCGCGGCTAAATTGAACAACGTTTCAAGGTAAATAAAGTAATACAACAACAACAGCCACCACCAACCACCACCACCAACCCACCATAAAAAGACTGTTGAATGACAAATATAAGATTGTCAGTAACTTGGGAGCAGAAGCTTAAGACATTAATTGAAACACAAGATATCAAAAGTCTCGTTTTGTTGGTTCCTGGATATTAGTCTCATTTATTCCCCCTTTGTTTTTTTTTTATTGTTGTTGTCCTGCCAACCACGCCCATTCACCCCTGTTTAGAGCAACTCCTGTGACTAGAGTAAAAGGCCAGAAACCAATTTCTTTTGTGTGGATCGATCTTCTTTTCCAGAAGTTAACCTTGCTACTGTATTCCGGAGCTTTAAACAGAAAGTTTTTGGATCTCCCTTTTTTCGTTTTACACAGGTTTAGTGCCTGATCAAGCGGATAGGAAAGGGACAAACGGTTCAATTTAAAACCAACAAGGAAGCAAATTCTTGGTTATTGTTAATTGATCTAAGAGTTCTCGGGGTAAAATAAAAGAAATGTCTCTACCAATGCAGAATGCCACCTATCTTCGACCTTCTCCTTTCACAACCACAAGACCGGCCCCTGCACCCCCCAAATCGTCCTCGAAAACATCTGCCACATCCCCATCTTCAAATACAGTCATTATCAGGCAAGGATGGGCAAGTGTGAAGGAGGAAGGGTTCAAGGCACTTCTCTGGAATAAGCGCTATTTGATACTTCGGGAATCAGAACTACAACTACACAAATCTGAAGTAGGTCTTTTGATTTAACCATATAAAAAAAGCTTCCCTGTTTCTAACATATTTACCTTCAGAATTCGCCCCCGATACTGGCCGTCCCATTATCTCAAGTGTCTGCAGTTTCACGTACAGATATCAAAGCGTTTTGCTTTGAGCTTGTGAGAATCGGACAGTACAAAACATTATATATTGCTTGCAGGACCGACACAGAGCTTTATGCATGGATGGACGATATATACTCTCGATGCCCTCTACTTGGTGTTTCGACCCCTACAAACTTTACTCACAAGGTACATGTTGGTTTCGATCCATTATCGGGTGGATTTACTGGATTACCCGACGCATGGTCGAGACTTTTAAAGGCATCAGCTATCACAAGAGAAGATTACGCAAAGAATCCTCAGGCTGTTATCGAGGTTCTCGAATTCTACTCTGATATCCAAAATGCAAATAATAGGCGATCAGACGATGGGCCCGGTGGTCGCAACCCTCCATCTACATGGTCAGGATCTACCAGTTCAAATGGAACTCGGTCAAGCGAAAGCAGCGACTCGCGTTCTTTCAATTTATCTCACATGTCTGCAGAATTACCCGAAACTCCAATGGCTGCTCTTCGGCCTCCTCTGGTCGCTGCCCGGTCGTCTCCCGCATACCCAAAGACGGGCATTTCATCCAATGGACAATACCACCAACCCCCTAGGTCAGCTGATGCTGCTTTAAGCTTGAACATACCAGAAAATCGACATTTACAGAAATCAACAAATGACTTTTATTCTCCCTTACTGCCTGCAAGCCCTTCGGTTGCATCAGCGCAACATCAAGCAAACCAAAGCAATGGATACTTTCAAGTAAAGCCAAGAAGCAATCCACCGAATCCACCGTCATCGGCACCCAGCCCCAGTAGTAGTAGTGGTGGAGTTAGACCCCCCACCCACCAACAGACTCCGTCCTACGGTAAGCGGGACATGGCTAAGTTCACTGCATCACGGCAAGCTCCTGGACGACCCTCACCTACAAGCGAACGAATATCGCCACGGACACCGACTAATAATAACAACAACCCTCCCGACTTGGTGCGCAACTTGACCGATTCTCGAGTTCCATTGGCCAAACCAAAGCCTCCTGCATCACCGGTGAGAAACCACTCTTCCCCAATCAAGGAAGGATATGGGCCGAAACCTCATCCAGCGCCTTCTCCAGACTCTCCTGCAGCAGCAGCTCGGGCGGCAATGGTAAAGAAACAACCAAGCAACAATAACATGAGTCCAACTGTTCGACATCACCAGCATAACCAAGCAAATCATGAAAATAAACCTCTTGTTACAATGGGTCACATCAAAAAGACTAAGCCAGACCGGTCGAACGCTAGAATGTCCAAGATGTCTGATGATGAAATCATGATGAAGTTGAGATCAGTGGTAAGTCCTGGAGACCCTGCTCCTCTCTATCAAACTCTCAAGCGGATCGGACAAGGAGCGTCAGGTTCAGTTTACGTTGCAAAGACCAAAGTCATTATCCCCAGTGCAGCTGGTCACGCCAATCCCGTTAATACAATTGTTGCAATCAAGAGGATGGACTTGACGAGCCAACCCAGAAAGGAGCTGATTGTGAACGAGATATTAGTTATGAAGGAGTCTCAACATCCCAACATTGTCAACTTCCTCGACTCGTATCTGCGCGGTACAGCTGATTTGTGGGTTATAATGGAATTTATGGAAGGAGGAGCCTTGACAGATATTATTGAAAATAATACGTTGGACGAATCTCAAGTGGCTGCTATTTGCATGGAGACTTGCAAGGGTCTTGAGCATCTTCACACAAAATCCATCATTCATCGAGATATCAAGAGTGATAATGTTTTGCTGGATCGATTTGGTCATGTCAAGATCACCGACTTCGGATTCTGTGCAAAATTGACGGACCAGAAGAACAAGCGGGCCACAATGGTCGGCACACCCTACTGGATGGCCCCTGAAATCGTCAAGCAAAAGGAGTATGGGGCCAAAGTCGATATATGGTCGTTGGGGATTATGGCGATTGAAATGATTGAATCTGAACCACCGTACTTGAATCAAGAACCGCTCAAGGCTCTGTATTTAATAGCTACCAATGGAACACCCAAGCTCAAGCACCCGGAGCGTCTGTCATCGGAACTTAAAGCATTCTTGGGAGCGTGTCTCTGTGTCGATGTTGGCCGGCGGGCTACTGCCAGAGAATTGTTGGAACTAGACTTTCTGAAGAAGCGATGCGCTTTGTCTGGTCTTGCCAATCTCCTCCCCAAGACCTAAACCCATCTCACAGGAAAAGTATAAAAAAATATCCTAACATGATGCATCAACATATACATATACATAATAGGTAAATTTTGTTCTTTTTTTTTCTTTTTTTTTCTTTTTTTCCTTCACAGTTTGCATACCCAACCCATCATTCTTGTCATTATTTTCTTGTTGCTTTTGGGTACAAGTTTTGTTTCTTCTTTCGGGATATCATGTCTGTATTTTGGTTCTTCACTTTGTTGCTTCACTCTCCTAGAAACTATCTTGTGGTCCGTTTTCTTAGTTTGGATTTCTATATTGTTTGTTTTTTTTTTGCAGCGGGCAGAAAAGTTTCGTATTATGTATTTTTGAAAACAAATAAATAGAATAAGAGTACATAAGTCTAATTTAACTACTGTCCCTGGAGATAGGCATTCTTGGCTCTTTGTAAAAGCATTTCGATTTTATTTGGGGTTGGTTGGTTTGAAGACGACGTTGATGGAGCCGGATGGTCTAGATTTTGGTGAGGCTCCTCTCGGGATAGAGTTGTCATTTCATACGAGTCACGTAAGCACTGTCGCAGCTGCTGGTAAACAGGTATTCTATCCTGTTCTTGAAAGATCCAAAGCCCGTAGATAGCTGCTTTAGTATTATTTAGGCTATCTGATATTTGAATCATAACAAACTCCCCTTCAAGGGCAATCTCTGTTTTATTAGTCACAGCACATACGCCAATATTGAAATTGTCCAAGTTGAGCCGGTTAAGAACCATCAATGCAAAAGGACAAGGAGACTCTTTAGATGGCTCCCGAGAATAGATGAATAACACCCCTTGATACCCCAGTTTCTGCCATCCAGGAGCCTGTTGACCATCACCACCCTCCTCGTTACTATACTCGTAAACAACGCAGTGACTAGATGTGTGAAGGAGTCGGGCAAGACATGGGTCGTGTCGAGATAAGACTGTGTAATTTGCAACCTGTCGATGATACCGCTCGTAATCCAGGGCCTGCTGTGCTATTAATGCCTGAGAATGTTGCTGTTGTTGACGGGAGCTGGTTCCTCCTTTGCGCTTACTCCGGGTCCCATTTCTCGGAGATCCTTTACTATTCATAGTATTTAGTGAAAGTGTAGATAGAAACAACAAGAGTAGTAGTATGTTATTCCGTGTGCATGTACAGCATTCCTCGATACATTTGCTCTTTGAACGATGATGATTTAGAAGTTCGGCCGAAACCCATCACCACCACCATCGTCAATCATACTAGCAACAACAGAAATCTGGGGAATAAATGTAAACCCATGTCACAAGCGAGATTATTGTATTTAGAGAATTATAAATGAAGGGTCCCCTGAGTCTTGTCACTGGTAGCCATACTCTAGAGTTCTATCCAGGATCTCCGGTCTCGAAAGACAAGGAAGATCAGGAAGCTGTTAAGGAGCAACAGCAGGCATACTACATTGTTCGAATTAACAATGACCCTCTTTATGGTAGTGCTGAACCCTTGACTCAGGACACAGATCTTCGTTTCTACGATAAACAGACTTCAAAGGAGTGGTCAGTCAAAGATGTGCCGATGGAGTACATTCAATCTCAGCCATCACCTGCACGTTCGTCTTCTTCGTCGTCTGTCTCGTCCTCGTCCTCATCTACCTCCCAGTCTTCGTCCAAGAAGAAGAAGAAGCAAACGTCAAAAGATCATATAGATGCCGATAGTCTCGCGAATGGGTATGAACTGATCCTCAATGGCAAGCACCTGGGCACTCTCAAGGTGGATTCAAGACCGAACATGGAGGAGTTTGTTGCCGCGTGGAAGTGCTCAATGTCGATAGAAAAGCACGGACACGTGAAAGAAGCCCAACGGACACTGATATCCGAGATTCTGGGTCGTCGCCGACCAGAGTATACCTTTAAGGAGACGATTGAAATATACTGTATCACTTGGAATATTGCAGGCAAAGGAGGATTTGGAGGGTCCCCGCAAGATTTACTTTTCTTCAAAGATGATGAGTCTAGCAGAAAACGCATATACTGTATTTCAGTTCAGGAATCTGACCCCCTGGGACCTACAAATCTATCTGCTAGTCGAACTACTCTCAAAAATATCTCAGATGCATGCATTAATGTACTGGGAAACGAGAGTTACAGTCTGGTCGCCTCAGTGCAGTTAATTGGAATGATGTTGATAATTATTGCCGATTTCAGACTGGAACCTCAGATATCAGCTGTTGTACCATCAACTGTAGGAACTGGAGTTCTTGGAATTTGGGGTAACAAGGGCGCTGTAGCTTTGACTTTATCTATAGGAAATGATTCAGTTGGATCTGGCCCATCAGGTATCGGATTTGGATTTGTCAATATGCATCTTTCAGCTGGGTCGAGCCATTCTGCCTTTGATAGACGATTATGGGAATTAGGTGAAGTCCAAAAGAAGCTGTCCTTACCTCCATTTACTGGAAGATTTCTCAATTCCAGAAAGGATTCCTTGCACCATCATAATCACGGAAATCCGGCGAATCCGATCCTGTTTGACTCAGGAGATCAAGACCATGAAATTTCGTCTTCCTCTGATGAAGATGAAGTTCATAATACTGACAGTAATATCACGCCAGAGTCAGACAGTATTACCCTGCCTCCCCAGCACGAGGGGGATACTAAGGTGCCTCAGGACGATCATGACCCCTCTATTCCATCGTTAAAACAAGATATTTCAACGACTAATGGAGACGATGCTCTGACCAGTGATGGAGGATATGTCTTTCTCATGGGCGACCTCAACTTTCGACTTGTCGATATCGACACGGACAAAATTCACAAACTTATTGAGGCTAAGCATTACAAAGAACTGCAAGAGTACGACAGTCTGTCGATTGAGCATAAAAATAAAAGAGTGCTTGTCGGGTTTAACGAAGGCGAAATCGATTTTGCTCCGACTTACAAGTTTGAGGCTGACCCTGATGCAGAGAAGCCAACTACCTATGTTTCACAAAGAGCACCTGCTTACACTGATCGAATCTTCTATACACCCGGCACGCAATGTAAAGAAATTGAGCAGATTGCCTATCAGTCCATACCGCAGTACAACTTTTCAGATCATAAACCAGTCAAGGGAATATTCAAAGCAAACGTCAGTTTAATCGACTTTGATAAACGAGCTAATATTCTACGATCTATATTAAAGGGATTGGATGCAAAAGAGAATGCAAAACGTGGGGCTGTTAAAGTGGACCCCCAGCAGATCAAGTTGCAAACATGTGCTCTACAAGAGGACGTGTCAAATTTCTCCATTGAAAATGTTGGGGACTCGTTACTTAAATATGAGATCATGTCATGTCCAGAATCAGTGCAAGTCTTTCCAGAGTCTGGGGTTGTTCCCGTTGGAGCCAAAATCTACATTCATTTGAAGTATTTTGCATCTATTAGTGTTGCAGGTGCGAGTCTTCAAGAGATTATCGTATTGCGAATTGTGGGATCTCAAGATTGTTTTTTAATGCTCGACATCGATGTCAAGCCAAGTTGCATTGGCTCAAGTATGGAAACACTATCCCGGCTACCAGAGTCACAAGGCATATCTGAGGGCCCCCCACCTCGTCTGGATGAACCGGTTCAGAAGAATATGGTCACTGAATTGTGGAAATTAGTCGACTTTCTCTATCGCCGTTGCAAACCAGATATGTTTGACGATTACTTGACCCTTGAACGACTTTATTCCAACCCCTTGTCTACAAAAGCAATCGATGAGTATTTTTTACGCAACCCTATCGCGAGAGACATATTGTTTGCTCTCGATACCGGCAAGGATCTGGATGTGACCGATTTAATGAGTGCACCACAAGATCAAGCAGTTCGGTCAGTCACATGTGTTCTATTTATTTTTTTGGGATCATTACCTGGACACATCATACCTGCAGCAATGTCTAAGCTGGTAATGGATGGAAGTGCAGGCGTCGACAAAGTTTTGGATTCATTACCGAGAACATCGATCAATTGTATTATTTTATTAGCTTCCTTTTTCAAACAAGCTACAATGGACACTTCAAATTTAGCACGATTGGTCGACTTACTAGTACCGTTACTCATTGCGGATCCCAGTACTTCTTCAGCTGCTTTAAATCGAAAGCGAGCTTTCTTGACTTCTTTGATTGATCGTTATTAGAGTTCTTGTGTAGCTAGGAGTTTAATTTGGAAACTTTTTTATATTGCTGCTACGTTGATATAGTACATTAGGAGTTGCTTTATATTTTGGTCGTTAGAAATAAACACAGATATATTATATGCAACATCATCTTTTCAAGTATTAACTAGTCTGCATCCATAGATTCTTCCTCATTGTTCTCGCTCTCGCCTACAGCAGCAGCAGCAGCAGCAGCAGAAGCAGACATGTCTCCTTCGTCACTACTATCTTGAACAAACTCTTCAGAAAGGGGTGTCTTTCGCGGTTGTTTTTGTACCAGTCGACGTCGCTTGGAAGGGGATGCGTTCGACTCATCTGGAGTGGCCTCAACGCTCTCGTTTTCTTCGTCATAGTCTTGTTCTTCCCGTCGATTGGCCGTAGAAGATTTTCGTTTTAACCGTTTTAACTTTTTTCTTTTTTCTGCTCTGGCCAATGTCTTTTCCTTTTGACCGTTGTCGTCTCCACTCTTTTCTTCGTTATCACTCACAACGGGAATTTCTTCCTCATCCTCGTCACTCTTGTACGTATTCTCACCCAAATCGCTAGCCTCATCATCAGAGAGAATAACTCCATCTCGAGTATTCTTTTTGCGACGACCTGTGCCGCGACCCTTTTTGTTTGCAGTTTGCTCTTCATATTTTTCAGCTTCTTGACGAGCAAGCTCAGTCCATTCTCGGGCTTGCTCCTGCAAATTACGTCGTTCCGCTGCTAAAGATGCTTCTTTTGCTAAATCATCTAGCCTCTTCCGTTCAGATTCTTCTTTCAGACGAGCTGCCTCCGCTTCCCGATGACGCTTGGCCTCCAACATTTTATCTTCATTTTGTTTATTGTACTCAATTTGTTGGGAAAGAGCCCTTTCCAATTGTCGACGTAGAGTATTTTGACCCATATTTGCTCTTTGTTGAATATCAGCCGCCGGATACGGGGGGTTGATTTCTTTTGCCAATTGCTCCAACGAGGTTATTGCTTGGTTTAGACCTCCAATTGCCTCTTCAATATCGGCAACTGTCCTTTCATTTTCTGGCATTCGTCGAACAAGCTCAGCAATTTGAAATTCAACAAACGCAATATTAAACTTGCAACTAAGATTTTCAGCAGCCAGCTTTCCAGTCTTTTGAGCATAGTCTAATGATGTTTTGAGAGCTGATAAATTTCGCTCGTTTAGACCTCGCAATTGCCAAGCCTTACCAAGACAGACGAGAATTGCAAGAGTATTTGATCCTTCAATTCGCAATGCATTTTCATAACTTTCAATTGCCCTCGCGTATTGTTTCAGTTCACAGAAACAGTGACCCAGATTCATGAAGACAGATGCATCCTTGAGAGTTTCGCGAACTTTCCCAAAGATCGTAGCAGCAACAGCATGCTTGCGATTCTCAGCTAACGCAATCGCGACGCCTTGTGCAGCATACGCATTTTGACCATCTAGCTGTAAAGATTTGTCAAAAAATTCAACTGCTTTCTCGTAGGTCCTTCTCCGCCGTTCAACGTCCGCTTCATTCATTGGTTTTTGTTCCCTTGCCGACATGAGAAAAAGATTCCCCATTCCAGTTAAGGAATAAATATCATGCTTGTCAAAGTGTTGAAGTGTATGCTTAAAATGTCGCTGCTCGATATCTTCATTCAGATTTTTATTAATATTTTGCCTAGTTCTTCTTAGATACCATGCAAATAGAGCACGGACTTCTAGATTTGCAGTATCATTATCAATCAAATCTTGCATCTTTTGCGGGCCACTTGAATTGCCCTGAAGAAGATCGAGATAACAGGATCTGATCCTGGCATCTACGTAGCCAGGAGCCTCATCCTCAATTTTGGCATACGACTGCTTGGCGGTCTCAATGTCTCCGAGATCTTCAGCAAGCCTTGCAAGATTGAACGATATCGTTATTGACATTCGGCTCCAGTCGTCCGAAGCATCAGTAGCTAGCTTTTCGCATTCATTCAATCCACTTTGAAGCAAAGAGTTGGCAGTGTCAAATTGACCTTTTTGGCTCAGAAAAACAGCAATATTATTCAAAACTTCAGGACTCAAGCCTTCTCCGCTTTCTCTAAGTATTTCAGCAGCTGAATTGAGCGATTGCAGGGCTTTTTCGACATTTTCTTCCTCATACAGCCGAGAAAGAGCAATATAAGGTCCTGCTTCTGCAGATGTAGTGTCATCTTTAACCATTCTAATATACCGATCGAGTAAAGCCTGCGCTTTTCTTCTCTCTGCTTGTTTGTTCTCACGGTGATTCGAAGAAAAGACATCCTGAGCGTACAATGAACCGAGAATAAGTAGTCCCTCGGGACATTTTGGGTGTTCCTGAACTATTCTTTCAAATGTCAATTTTGCCTGAATGTAATCCTTACGAGCAATCTCGATCTGTCCTATAGCTACTTTTGCAAGAACATTATCACTTTTAGCTTGCAGTGCTAATTGATAATTCGACATCGCTTTCCCATAGTCGTGTTCAAATTGATGAGCTCTACCAATCCAAAAATATGCTTCGCTTGCAATACTAGGTAATTCTGTTCCATCTGCAGCTTTCTCAGCCAATCGCAAAACAGATTTCATATCCTTTTTTGCGAATAGGTATCCCGCAAGAGCGACAGCTGCTCTTGGCATACCTTTACCTTTCTTGTAGGCATCTTGTATGTAGACCAGCGCTGATCGATAATCGTTGGCAAAATCATTACTTTGAGGATTCTGAAACGCCTTCCTTACATAGTAAAGGCCGAGAAGTAGCTTGGGTGAAGCATTCTCCGGGTGTACAACCAAAGATCTCTCCCAAGCGGCCTTGGCACGCTCTCTCTGACCAAGGGCCCAAAAGCAGAGGCCAATGCCAATTCTTGGATCTGGAAACATATCAGGATTTGAGGACAAGACTTGTTGATAGAGCCGTAAGGCTCCCTTGAAGTTTTTGCGAGTGTAAAGAAGCTGGGCCCTGCCAAGCAGAGCTATAAGATTGGTGTTTCCGGATGTTCTTAAAATATCATCATATCCTTTTAATGCCTGCTCTTCCAGGGTACTATCCGTAGACGGTTGTAGAGAAGCCCATAGGCACCTGGCCAACGCATTTGGCGTCCAAGTGGGATCGATCTTGACAGCTTCGTTTAAAGCCTGAGTCGCCAATTGCAGGAAGTGCTGTTTCGTTTTGAAATTTGGAGTTACAGATGTATCTTGATAAAGTCAGTACCAGTATAAAGTAAACAACTTATGGGTTTTAAACACCATACCTAGGATCGATCTGGGAGCTTGTCTAGTCAATTTTAAATAAAGCCAGACCAAACATGAATAGAAAGGCAGTTTGTCAGAAGGTGGCCCTTGCAAAGAAATAGGAGCTATAAAAAAACGGGCAAGTCAGTTCATATGTATTGTCGAAGCTTACTGCGAAGTCAGAATCACCTTTAAGGCCTCGATTAACGACTTCGATGGCTTCATCGACCTTTCCTTGGCGACTATAGGCAATCTATTAAAGATATATCAGTCAGCAATTAAATTTTAGTAAACAAGCTCAAAAAGAAGACTCACTCCGATGGCCAACCAGTACCGCTTATCGGCGTACTCATTTTCAAGCAGATCACAGAGCTCCGTGGGATCGTCAGATAAGTCTGTGGTTAAATTCAAAGTGACAACCTCCTGGTCATCACGAAGAGGAATATCAATTATATTTGCGGACCGCTCTCCGCGATCCTGTTCATTGTCATCGTATTGCTCCATTTCTGGAGGACGTGTCTCGCCTTGACTTGATTATTGTTGTTACCAATGGTGGTGAATTGGCTCGAGTTTGGTTGGGACAAGTGTTACAAGCAGCACGAGATCGCTTGCTGCCCCGACACTCTGTTCCCTTCCTCACAACGCAGTAGCGATTCACATATTAGTCATGTTACTTTGGCAATTTCGCCGAGGCTGCCTGAAACCTGAGCTCTCGGTTGGGCAGCAGGTGGCCGTCCCACCTGTGTTCTCCTGTATTTACGTGATTGATTGCGATCTGATTCACCAGACTTAAGACAAAGGTAAAGAAGAGAAACAGAAGTTATACAAGTGCCGTAGGCTGAGCGTAATCGGGAATGAATTCCTTCAATGACCATTTCTTCATTAGCCGCGCGAACAGTCTACAATGAGATTGTCAGTTTCTGGATGTACCGCAGTCTTTTCATATATATCTTACGGTAGAATAAATCATCCTGTCCATTGAAATAGTAACTAATCTTTTTCTAAAGCAGCAGTAGAAAGAGGCTCTTCTCATCATGTCTGTAAATGTACCTGTAGTGTTTCTAGAGCTGACATAAAACATAATGCTATAAGCTAATCTCCTCTGCCCAATTTTTTTACAAGTCGCACAATGTCGATCTAAATAGAGGACAATGGGGTCAGGACCACGAAGTCGTCGTCCTCGTCCCTTCGTGCCCAAGGAGACGTATACTCCACCAAAAATAGCTGAACGCACGAAGTTATACAGTTTTAGACCACTTTTTGCTAAATTTCGGCGGCAAGTCCTTTTAAACACCAGAGATGCTCCACTTTCGTCTATCTGAGATGATGTGGGATAGAGCCATAGTTTGACCTCTCGTGCTGGGTACTCGCTTATAAGAGAGAAGAAGTAACATGTAGGACTTAGAATGTTGGCAATTTGTCGCCGCATCTTGTAAATAATATGAGGTAAACCATTTCAAAGATAGAATTTTCGTTTGTCCTTGTCCATTCTATCTTCATGTTGCCATTCTAGTTGATCGCGTATACCTTTCTGCACTCGTCGTAATTTCAATGTAAACTGAGGCCCCAACTCCTGCAGTCCGACTTTCTCTTCGTTACGGAAAATGTATCGATGGCGACGAAAAAAAATGTAGTCACGTTGATTATGCAGAGTGACGACTTGGCGACCCACAAACTCAGGATTTTGTGGGAATAAGGACTGAAATAAACGACCAACTGTGTGGCCTAATCGGGTTGTAAAATTGTTGAGGATGAGTTCGGGAATGTGGCTCGTAGAAGACCCATGACCACTAATCTGCTTAGGCATAACGATAGACGAGACTGAAAAGTACATGGTCGGACCTTCTGGGAGATGAATGAAGGTCAATCCATTGACCTTCTTTTTATCTTCATTGACGACCACAAGATCCGTGAAGTCCCGTTTGGCAGCGAAGGAAGCTATTTCCTTCATGGAAAACTTTGTCCCTCTTTTGACGTATATAGAATGGGGGATACACTCGAGCAGACTATCAATGAAATCAAAACCTTCATCCCTAGCATGCTTGCTCGTGGTTACCAGCACTTTTGGAGTTTTCCCGGACTCAAAATACTCCTTAAAATCATCTTCCTCAATTCCCTCCGGTGCAGTCTCTACCGTCTCATCATAAATTCGCTTACTATCTAAAGTAGCCGGAACATTAGCGCTTAGCCGTTTCTTTTTGAGTTCTGGATTTGCATCCTCTAGTTTCGCCCGTTCATGCCGCAGAGTGTGCCTCTCTGATATCTTTTGTTTCTTCTCGTTTGCATAAAGCTCTCTTCTTTTTATCTTATTTTTTATAGCTTTGGCCATGATGAGCTCGATCTGAATATTGGTGCGAGTAATTTTTATTTTTTTTTTTTAGGTTGGGACAAAGGTCATCGAATAAGCCCCTAAATAGGATTAGGTCAAACAGAGACAACGATAACATAAGGAGAAGCTACTCAACTAGACGACGGTAACTACAGCGTCTGTGGTGTTTAGGCCATTTATGTTTGTTTTAACAGTTAACAATGTATTGCCATTGCTGCTAGACTCGCTTTTCAGTATAGAAACAACCGATATGGGAGCATAAATCTCAACATCATGCATTAGACATCCGTGTAGTAAAACTTGACCAAAAAATTCCTCGCTACCTTTCAAAATAATCGACTCTATTTGCCCAAAGAACCAACTTTAATTGTGTTCTTTTGGCACCAATAACTATACTTATGAAGAATATCCGAAATGACTGCTGTTGATGAACGCTTCGTGCCTTCCTTTTTCTTTCATGCGGCTCATCGCGAAGGAAAAAAAATTTGACTCACCAGTGTGACTAGTTTGACTGTCTTGAAGTCAACGATTGAGAACACCTCAGTGGAGACATAGGTTTTATTCAGGATTTTTCTCGGATTCATAAGAAAACTCTCTTGTAGAGAAGGATTCTGTTCCATCTCTCGAAAATACACAACCAAAGTTAAGAATCGGCCAAACATGTCAATTCCGTCCTCTGCCGAACGTATATCTGGCTTTAGCCGGGAAACTCTTGAATCTGTTCTGAAGCGGCGCTTCTTTTATGCTCCTGCTTTCGACCTTTATGGCGGTGTTTCTGGGCTCTATGATTATGGTCCTCCAGGATGCAGCCTTCAGGCCAATATCGTCGATACATGGAGAAAACACTTTGTTCTCGAAGACGACATGCTTGAGGTTGATACTACAATGCTCACCCCAGCTGAAGTCCTCAAAACATCTGGGCATGTTGATAAGGTTAGAAAAGGAGAACATACTTTATTTTTTCTTGTTCAGAAGTTTTAGCTAACCCAACTACTCTAACAAGTTTGCTGACTGGATGTGTAGAGACCTGGCTACAGGAGAGATCTTTCGTGCTGATCATTTGGTAGAGGAGGTTTTAGAAAGCCGATTGACCGGAAATCTTGCCGCTCAGGGCAAAGGAACCACATCTGTAAGTTCAGAAGACGCCAAAAAGAAGAAGAAAAAGGTCAAGGAAATCAAGGCTGTCAGACTCGATGACGCTACCGTCGCCAAGTACGAAGACATATTGGCTAGAATCGATGGATTTTCTGGTCCTGAGCTTGGTAAGATAATAGAACAAGAGAAAATTGTCAATCCTGGTACTGGTGGCCCTCTTACTCAACCCATTGAGTTTAATCTAATGTTTGAAACTGCCATTGGACCCTCTGGACAACTCAAAGGTTTTCTTCGCCCCGAGACTGCACAAGGCCAATTTCTAAATTTCAACAAATTGTATGAGTTCAACAACTTGAAAATGCCATTTGCTTCGGCATCGATTGGCAAATCCTTTAGAAATGAAATTTCTCCTAGATCTGGCCTGTTACGGGTCAGAGAGTTCCTCATGGCTGAGATTGAACATTTTGTTGATCCCAAAAATAAGAACCACCCTCGATTCCACGAAATCGAACATACTGTCCTCACCTTTTTACCCAAAGATGTGCAGGCTGCTGGTAAAACTGAGACAACCAAGACAACCATTGGCAGCGCTGTTGCAAAAGGGATGGTTGATAATCAGACGCTAGGATATTTCATCGTCAGAATCTACCTTTTCCTTCTAAAAATCGGCATTGACCCTGAGAGGCTCCGATTTCGGCAACATATGGCAAACGAAATGGCTCATTACGCTTCTGATTGTTGGGATGCTGAGCTACATACTTCTTACGGTTGGATTGAATGTGTTGGTTGTGCTGATCGATCCGCATACGATCTTAGTGTTCATGCTGCTCGGACAAAGGAGAAATTGGTTGTCCGCCAGCCACTTCCTGAACCCATCGAAGTAGAATATGTTGATGTTGAGATTAACAAGAAGAAGTTTGGGCCCATATTTAAGAAGGACGCTCCGAAAGTGGAACAATACCTACTTAGTCGCACTGACTGTGAAAAAGAAGAGCTTGGCGCTGAGCTGGCAAAGTCCGGGTCCATCAAACTCAATGTTCCTGAACTTTCAGAGCCCGCAACTTTAACTAGCGATCTCGTCACAATATCGCGCAAGAAACGAACTGAGCATATACGTGAGTATATTCCTAATGTTATCGAACCGTCATTTGGTTTGGGACGCATTCTCTATTCTTTGATGGAGCATTCCTTTTGGGCTCGCCCAGAAGACAAATCTCGCGGAGTTTTGTCCTTCCCTGCTAATATTGCTCCGACTAAAGCCCTCTTAGTACCTATTAGTAGCAATGCCCAGTTTGAGCCAATCATTAGGTCTTTGAGTCTACAACTACGAAAGGCAGGGATCTCCTCCAAGGTAGATGACTCTTCTGTTTCTCTTGGAAGAAGATACGCTCGTAATGACGAGTTGGGTACTCCCTTTGGTATCACTGTTGACTTTGATACTCTCAAAGATGGAACCGTCACTCTTCGAGACAGAGATACTACTGCACAGGTCCGTGGCTCTCCTGACGATATAATCTCTGCCATTCTAAAGATGGTCGATGATGGCCTATCTTGGAAGGACGGTGTTTCAGGCCTTCGTGCCTTTGAGGGGCAGTCAGAGTAGAATTCTGTTCCTAGAAAAAATATCTTGTTTCTCAAAATGTAGTTTACAAATATACATTGATAATATACAATGAAAATGATTTTTAGTATCTATATCACTCATCATCTGACGTATCTTCATTAATGTCTATATCAGGTATTTCAACATCGGAATCAACATCCTCTTTTCTCGCATCAGCAAGTATCGAAATCTCTTGCACTTGGTTTTCTGTGGGGTCCCCTTGAGCCAAATTACCACCTTGTGTTGTATTTTCAACCGCTAAAGAGCAACTTTCGATTGTAGACTGCTTTTTCCGAAAATTATCAAAACCCTTCGAGTTTTCTGCAGTTTCAGTCATTTCCAATTTGCGTTTCGTAGCATTCAACGTCGGGGAAGTAACATTTCCATCCGCATGCATAGTTCTATCTTCCGATTCCTTATTATTGTTAGTTGAAGAAGGGGACGGCTCATCAAGTGCACTTTGATATACGATATTGTTCAATTCGCTCCCGTTTGACTTGGCCGTCGAGAGGACGTGGTCATAGTCTATGCTTTCAGTAGCTCCAGAAGTGCGTTCGTTTAAAGGCGGTAGGCGGGGGTGTATTAAAGTGCTAATAACATCATCACAAGGGTCTATTCGGACTGCAATCGGCAGAATAGTTCGTTTTGTCATCTTCGTGGTATATAATAGTGTAGAAGGCAGAGTATCACGGATCTGTGCAGCCCGGGGATGCAAAATCATGAGTCGATCTATTTGGGATCTCAAAGATGGAGACAGGTCAGGACATGAGCGCAGCACATTGGCAAAACACCGAAAGGATTCATCCAATAAATTGATACTAGTATTAGCACGTAGAAATGAGTCTGGAGATGACATATAATCTGCTAGGCCGGATGATGATACGACTTGATTCTGGTGAATGAAGTCAATGACACACGCTACCAGGTTGTTAATTGTACCAATGAACGATTTTGGAAGAACTTTTATTGTGGAAAGAAGAGATGAGACAAACTTTAAGATTGCAGCATAAACTCGTCGATCATTGTTCGAAGTAAGTCCTTCTATTTCAATACTGAGATAAAAAAACATGTTCGAAAGAAATGGAACTGTAGTCCAAGTAAACCTAGAAGTTTGAAGTTAGTTTCATTAAAAAAACTGACCCGGTCGACAATTAGACAAACTTACCTCATCACTAGTAAAGTAAGAGTTTCAAAACATTGCTCGTGGAGTTGAGGGATGATTATACTAAGAGTAACCTGCTTGTCACTTTTTCCTGCAATTGGCTTGAATTTGGAATGCTGATTAAAATTTTGTAAGGTCTCAACTAGTTCAATCAGTTTCCCAACAGGAACTTCTACCTCAGTCGATGTTCTCTGCTGCAAAAGCAATTTTAAGAGTCCAAAAGAAGCAATAGCCTCATGGCAATGGGTTATAACATCTGTTTCACCACTAGTTTGGCTATTCCAGTCTATGGTGCCCTCAATATGTCTAAGGCTGTAGAAACTGACAGTCTTAATCCTTTCCATCGCATCTTCGATATTAGATCGCCATTCAGACCCCGCATTTTGGCTATGTGAGTTTGAATAAGAGATGGCTAAAGCTTCTCGAGCTGCCTGTATTAAGGAGCTTCCTGCATTCGGATTTGCAGATATCTGAAGAGCCACATTGCGGAGTTTGGAAACCCATGGCTTTAAAGTGGTGGGATAGTCTACCAAAACGCGTGTAAGGCAAACCAAAATGACTGTAATCAATTCCTCTGATGTCGCGTCGTCCTTTTTGGCAAGATCAATTAATGTACCCGCATAGGTTGAAAGATTTGGAGTCGCAATCTCTCTTGTTAAAGTCGGCTTACCTTTAACTTGAGAAAATATTTCACAGAGAGCTTTAATTCCAGTAGTTTTCACGAGTGATATTTCATTCTTTTGTCCAGCCAGCCTTACTAGAAGGTTAACCCATTTAGCTCCGTGGGAGCCAATACAATCGACATTGGCATGAACAGTTAATTTGATTAGCACACAGGCACACCATCTAACTGTAGAACTCTTTGACTGCACCATCGCCGACAGGCGTATGCAATATTTAGGCAAAAAAGGCACATTCTCGGGCTCTATTAAACAGTTTGTGTTCAAAATTGTAGACACCATTAACGGAAGCTCAAAAGGCAAATTCTCCTCCTTCCTAGGAGAGAGAAAGTCGTCAAGCCACAACTGCAATGATTGCATACCAATTTTATCGTCGTAATTGGCATCCATCGAAAATGTGGGGATTTCGTCTTTCCCTGACTTTAAATATGGTCATTCCGTACACGACCAGGATCTCAAACCATGACGGTGTGTAAAAAAAAAAAAAAAAAAAAAAAACGTCTTCTGGGTCACGTGACTAATATCCAAATCTATTCAATTCAAAGGAGATGATCTATCAAAGCCAGCTGTCAGCAGAGAGGACATAGAGCTGCTATACGGCAAAGTACGTTCGGGTAAATCGTACTAACCTTTGCCTAATTAATGTTCCTGGAGAATGAAATGATCCTGTTTGAGGAGCTCGAATTATCTAAGAAATAACGCTGGTTGCTTATCTGCTTTTTCATAATAATTTTGGGGAATGACGTACAAGGTCTGTCAAACGGCGGCGGTGATAATTATTTAATACTAATAGGCTTAGTATAACTCGGTGTAAATAGAAAACTGGTTGTAAACGCTCGTAGCTTGACACAATAAATAAGATTGTCGCTGTTTATCCCCTTCAATCAGATAAAGTCGAAAGAGAGTACGAACCAAGTGAATGGCGAATTGCTATATATTATGGAGGAAAGGACTACCGTTCCTTTAACTCTTCCACTACAAGATGGTACGAATTGAATAATCTTTTGAAAGGACACGATGTGCTGACCCGCCACTAGCATCATACTACAATTTAACCTTGAAGAGATGATAATTAGATTTTTTATTACTGAGATTCACCGTAAACTGACGCTTACAACCATACGAATAATAAAACATAAAAGAGAATAAATGATTAGCAAACAAAGCAATCGTGGCAGTACTTGTCATCTGTACCGTAGGAAAGGCTGATGTTGGGAAGTCAGTTACACCGGGAAATAAACGGACAACCTCTTTCATCAAGCGTACTCGAATGTCGACAGAGTCTGAGGTACGTAAATACGATGCGATTCTGATATCTGTGTCTAACTAGCGGAGTTTAGAATGATGCTGAAGGCTACATCAATGAAAAGTATTTGGATTGGCTTCTGTGTCAGCACGAATGGGATCAGGTTGCCCATGTCAGCCAGAAGCTAATAAAGTCTCAACCCTCCGGTACGTTGTATTTGTCAATATGTTTCAAGAAGCTATGCTCATAAATTTATCATAAATTCTCTAGCCTTTGCTTTTGTTGCACACGCTGAAGCTAAAGTCCATTACATCCTCGCCCGTTGTCGAGATCGCGATGAATTGAAGATGTTTTCTGGCCTCGCTTTTTCTGCTCAAAGTGAGCTTGAGGGTATTTTAATCCAACTAAGGCGAAATATACAAAAGGCCGATGTCGATAAAGAATGCGCTTTGCTTGCAGACTTTTTGATCATGTACGTGAAGTTGCTAGAAGGTGATTATTCTTTTGTGATTTCCTTCAGCAAAAAGTCTTCCTCCCATGAGAATTTTCCTGCGGCAAATTATCATTATTCTCAGGCATCAAGGATCAGGCACTTGGCGGTTCAAGGTAAAAAAATCTTTATATACAAAGCTGGCTATTGTCTAGTGCTAATAGTCATTGCAGGAATGGCCTATGAGACAGCT
Organism: Trigonopsis cantarellii; assembly: GCA_030574495.1. NCBI lineage: Eukaryota > Fungi > Ascomycota > Trigonopsidomycetes > Trigonopsidales > Trigonopsidaceae > Trigonopsis > Trigonopsis cantarellii. The sequence goes on from JAJMFB010000053.1 coordinate 58,205, forward strand.
AAAGATACCCAAAATGCCCTCAATGTATACACAAATATTAATTTCCACATTCAAAAAGGCTGGACTGCTATGCTTTTCTGGATCGATATCTTATTTGCACACATAGCGTATCTTTTGGCTGAGAAAATGTGAGCTCAAAATCTTAATTTTCTTGGGATTTTGACTGACTCGTCTGACTATTGTCACCCAGAATCCATGAGAAGTCCTTGTTCGGCGTTCTGTCGAAATTTCATCCTATCGATTCAAAGTCACCTTCTTCTGGTTTGGTAAAAGCGAGGATTAATTTAATGTATATGCTTTTTGTACATCTCACAGCGAACATCGCACAAAGGTACCTTTAATAATGACTTTCGATTTGTCGGCCTTGCTAACGCCTGATGAATATTAGACCTAAAAACCCAGAACTTCGCGGTGACTGCCAGGCCGTCTTTGGTGAATTGAAGAGCCTTTTATTTAATTATACTTCTTTCCCTCATGCTGAAGACACCAACGAAGTTATGGAAGGATTTATCCACTGTGCTATACAAGCCTGGCAAATATACCTCCCAATCGGTATCGAGGAGATGAAAGGAATCTTAATCTTTGCCTCGGCCAAGACTTTCCACTCTTTATCCGTCCTAAGGGGTCTGTTTCTTCTTGACATACTCTCAAATTCGTTCAATGATGCAAGGAAGGTCCTAATGACATATCTGAGCCTTATGGATAAAGCAAAAGTTCGAGCGGCAAAAGGAGCTCGTAATATTATTCTTGACGACTATGACACGTACTTTGATACGATTTCAACTGGAATTCACATTACTGTTCGACATCTCAACGAACCTTTACTTGCTTATGAGCTGGGTAAGCAATTAAGTAATGGCATAAATACATCAAAAGAAGCTCAACTCTGCTGTCATCAGAAAAATCTTTCAACCGCATGGTGCGCCGTGGCAGATGGGTTCTCTTTTTATTCAGATTCAATGTCCGAATATGATCATAGGACAGAAATGCATATGAGAGCTAGGGAATCTTATCAGCTGTCAATTAAATATGATCCAAGTGATGTTGGAGCGCGATACCACTTTGCGAGATTTTTATCGAGAACTGGTAAAACTTCTCAAGCCATGGAACAAGTAAAGGTGGGCCTTGAACTCGATGATAGCCATATAGGGCTATGGCATTTGTTTGTTCTCTTATTAAGTGCAATACAAGAATATGAAAAGGCAATTTCTGCTTGTAAGTCGGCACTTGACATCTATCAGCCGGTAATTCAGGAGCTTTACTTGAAATATAGAGACAAGAGAGACATCTCTCAATCTTCGGTACATAAGAAAGAAAGTAAATTCGATAATGGCCACACCATTTCTAGAGCTAAGTCCGCTAATTATAAACGTTCACTATCCTTGTCGGATAGCGAGGAAAAATTTCTGAATCGAGTGCGGTCTGCGACATTCAAGCCGTCGCGAAACTCCTCAGATAAGTTGAATAATAATACGAAAGCTTCCAATTTTCGAAAAGCACAGCCAACAGAAAGGTCTGTTCTGGCCGAGAATACGCTTGTTGAAAGTATCATATCGTTAAAGATAACTGAAATCGCCCTCGTTGAAAGCATGCTGGGGCCTGAATCGGCACTAGAGGTATTAGGAGATCTTTTTTCGTTGGAGGGAAAGATTAAAAGCGAGCGTCAAAAGGGGTCAGGAAACCCAGAGAGATCATGCTGGCTCGCTGCTGCTGGAATCTATCGTCGAGCTGGCCGACTAGATGATGCTTTTAAATGTGCAAAAGAAGCTGCAGGTATTGCCGTGAGTGAAGACAGCCCTCCATGGCTCAGAAGGTACACCGAAATCAGTATTATGGTCGAGCAAGGCCTGATTAAGAAATGCTTTACTGGGTCTAGAAATAGCATCAGCGAGCTGGAAGAAGCTTTCATCAAAGATCCTGATTCTCCACTCGCTGTTGCCGCTCTTGCTCATCTGTTGATTGACGAAGATGGTTCCTTTTTGCCTTGCTTGAAGAAACCAGGAGTCCAATCGCCTATCTCTTCCCAAGATTCGGTCGATAAGGCGTCAGAAGATATCAATGATACTGATGCTACTGATGCTGCGAATCGGCTATTCACTTCGACCTCGACGTCAAGTGATTTAACGCATCGCTCTTTGGTTCAAGACCTTGATGATTCATTCTCATTTGCTGCGAGTGAGGACAATTCCGCAGCGCCGATCACACCATTACATACTCGGCGCTCTAAGGCTGCCTATAGCCATCACCGAGCTCGTTATGAGCGAGCCTCCCAACTACTCACCTCCTGCTGTCTTCGTCGCGGCTGGAACGTTCCAGAAATTTGGTGGCTTGCTAGCAGCCTATGGGAGAAATTCGGTAGATATGATTTGGCAAAGGAAGGTTACGCAAAATGTGCTTTCTGGTCTTCTGCGACGGGAGTCCGAAGCTGGGATTCTGTTCTTCCATGTCACCAGTTAGAGATGCAAGAGATTGAGAGCATATCAGGCTTACTAGGTCTGTAGCGGCCAATCTTCTTGAGACAATGGACTGCCGATTCCATACCCTGTTCTCAGAGTCAGCGACCTATGCGGTAGTACGACTCTTAAGTAAGAGTGAGACAAGTCTAGAATGTTTTTTGTAACGAAGTACCTCTAATACTTGTCGCCACAGGCCAACGTCCTGACTGGCTCTTATATCGTCTTGGGAAGTCATAGTTTGTTTGGTAGGTTATTGTTGTTTGTATGTAGATCAAAATATATTCTCTAACTTCCCTATTTTTCTCTAACCTCGTAATCTCGGGCCCCTATTTATACACAATTGCTAGTTACACAGAAAAGAGGAGCGAACCTACGAAGACCCCCAGAGCTCACCGTCATCGCCACCCCGATCGTCACTTGTCGGGCGGCACCGCTTAGACTTTCCGTAATACCTCTGTATCACACGATGCCTCTGCATCTAGAGACCAACGTCTCGAAGTCTATCTCAATCGAGCTCTAGTGACTACTTAGTTCGCATTGCTCAAGAGATTCGCGGAATCTTGTCCACATTGGACTAGACTGGACTACGTTCGGGAAAGGAGAACTAGGGAACTAACACAGATGTGTTACATTTTTGCATAAACTTTTTAAATACTTTTTCTCCTGAATTTATCAATTTCGATGCCATGTCCTTTTACGTTACATACATGAACGGCTGGAGACTGATGCCTCTCTTACCGTTAGATAGAATCACTACAAAAGTTAATGGGGTGCTGTTAGGGCTCTATTCCTCTTGAAGGGCTCTATTCCTCTTGCGATATGGCTACACTGAAGTCTTAAAAGTGAAATAAAAGTTCCTTTTCCTCGCGCTGGTTGACTTGAATTTAACAAAAAGTCCTGTTGTCAGCTTGATCATGCGCGTCAAACCAAGACTTCTCGTTCGAGCCACCTACAGGCTGCAAAACTTACGTACTTATTCTGGTGTAGGGAAGAATGATACTTTGAGCTACATTAAAGCTTACAGACTTCTGCAAAGAAAATGTGTACCACAATGTAAATTAAGTCAGTATATGATATTAACGGAACAGTTTCAAGCATTCGAGTGCTATTTATTCAACATTATCATCACATTCCATGAGCTAATCGATTATCGGTAGGAAGAGTGAGTAGTAGCTTTACACTGAAAAACTAGCAATTTCACAAAAGCCGGTGCCAAACTTCGAAGTAGACCTCGGGCGCTTCAATCTGACTGACGAAGACCTATATATATACATTAGCTCATCTTGCAAAGACCTCTTGGTGTTGGAACGAGCTCTGATGTGTTCTCTTTTTTCTTTCTTGTCTTTCTGAGAACCCGCCACCTTAGAACCAGCGCCCTGACTAACTGTCTGTGTTGTATTATCCATAGTTAATTATGGCAGTTAATAATAGGAGAGAGAAGTGCGTTCAGACTTCTTGTATTGATGAGAACTAACTGTATGAAACTCGGCTATCTAGGCCCTAATTATACAGTATTACTACCAAACTTCTTGTAGAGCTCGAAGGTTTGTAGACGCCCAGAACTCAAGGCCATCGCCGACCCGATCATCATTTCTCAGTTGGTGCACCGAGACCTTCGCATCTTACCGTGCCACCGCATCGTGAGATCATCCTTTTGGAGTCTATTTTGATGGTGCTCTGGCGGGGCTACTCAGCTCATCTTTCTCTGAAGACTCTTAAGAGTTGAGAGAAATTTCCATCTCACCCCTTTTTATTTTAGAGAATTACATTGCAAGACTGGTGCATTCCACTCCTGCTGTTGGATTTGAAATACAATCCCGTACGATCGAAATACCCAGAGTATATGCATTTTCCTCATCAGTTACCTTGCTCAATCTTCGACCGGCGCATATGGGCTTCCACCAGTCAATGATCCGCTACAAGTGACCTACGTCATTTGCCCCGTGGAAGCTCCCTTCTTGGTTGAAAGACTACGCTTGGCGAAGAGGTACTAACAAAGATGTATTACAGTTATGTGGGTGATGCCGTCCGGAAAAGACAGATTCAGTATTAGAACATTGTCGGACTTACCGAGAGTGGCTCGAAGTACGTCGATACTGGTTAAAATTCTCGTATTCGGTGCATCGGGCGACGATTAGAGATCACGCCGAGGATGGCTGGGTTGCGGGTCACCGAGGGTTGTCTCGGATGACTTGAATCTATTTATAAAGAGGTGTTTTAGTACGAAATAGAGGATAGGAAAAAGGAAGGAATATAATTAAGATAATCTACACATTCAAAGTGACATGGTACAACAAGGACTTTAATAAACTATGAATCCCTCCGATAATACAAGAGCCAGTCAGGACTTTGGTCTTGTGGCGGCAAGCACAAAAGATACTTCGTTATATGGTAACGATGCGTGGTTGGCCACTACGATCGTTCGTATAAGCATATTAAGTATCATATGCTTATACAAGCTGCGTTCCTCGCAGGAAGTGAACCGGCAATGACTAAAGGACGATAGTTCGCGAAATTAAAGCATGATTTAACTTCTATGGTGAGTCTGTGACAATAAAATTGGCGTGATGCTTGCGAGAACTATAGACATCAGAATTCGCCGAAAGACAGCCCGAGTGGAGGACAATCAGTATACGTTTGTGGAGGTTTGTTAAAAGCTAAAAGATCTTTTGGTGCCAGCGGACACACTACAAAAAACGTTTGTGGACTTGCCTGTACTGCCCCAGCCGATTCACGACCGGTCAAAAGCTTACCAAGGACCGACTTCGAAAAGCTTTTTGACGAAATCCCCGAGGAAGTGCTGCGAGGCCCCGAATAGATCAAGTTGTGTCTATATACCGTTTTAGTCTGGCCCCGTTCTATCAACAATGTCTCACCGAAGCTCGTATCGCACGATACGATGAGGCCAGGGGAATCGTAATTACACTGGACAGGCCACCTTCGAGACCTACTAGAATTATTACTGGAATTGCCACTAACAATCGAAATAGGCTACAATTAGCGTTGCAGCCAAGAAAGACAAATTGAAAGCCTTACAGAGATCCAATGGGGTACAAATGAAGAGCGATACGAGCTGGCGAAAAAAGACAGCCATTGAAAGGTGCTAACCGGATTGGAACTATCAATAAGTTTGTTTCCAGTGCAAACAACCCGGGCAGTTTATGAAAAACTGTCCGCCCCCGAGGGATCTTAGAGAAGATTAAGAGAAGTTCAGAACTGTGTTTTTAGAGAGTGCAACGACGTAGAAGAACCCGGTTCTCCCACAGGGGAGTCGTTGTCCGTAATTCTGGGAACGGTCCTTCTTGATTGAGAGTTATTTGTCATTTTGTGTTTCCTGGTTGCTTCTCTCTCGTAAAAATGATATCTATTTCTTGATCCCTTTTTCAGGGATCTGTTACACACTAAATACACATTTCCGTAGCCAGCGACCTCATTAGTCTAACTCTACTAGGGTTCTATCTTTAGACACCCAACTTCGCACCAATACAGCCTATCAGCCCCCGGCTAGCCTGTCACCTCTTTGGGCTTCGGAGGCTGGCATACTTGCCACAGAGAGATAAAAATAGCGAACTCAAAACTACGATTTTGGAGCAAAAACATTGATACACCCTAGCAATCACAAGCGCTCACTATTGATGTCAATATAGTGACAGAAACACCCAAAGAAGACTTGGAATTATATATATAGAAATAAAAAATATAGTCTGTGGAAAACTGCCAAGACCCTTAAATATAGCGACATTTCAGGGTGTTCAACATCAATCGAGCATGTGACGCTCATCGAATTTCAGACACTGCACCAAAGATTTGTGAGGAGACTTCACGTGATACCGGTTGATCAAATGACATCTTACTCGGCCGAGAGTTCCTAAAGCCAAAGGAGCTAAGATAAACTTTGGGCGATCCATCCTAACCATTAAAATTAAAGAAGTTCAATATGATTTAAGCAAGCTCATAGTCACAGGAGTCCCAATGATATCTAGACGAGAAATTGAGAGACTGCAAAAACAAGAAGAAATCATCGACGCTGCTCTGGCACATGTCGAACTAGCAAACAATGTTTCAAACGGAGAATCAGAAGAACTCCAAAGTATAATCAAAGACTAAGAAGATATCTTTAGGGAAGATATGGAAAGATTGCCAACAGATATGGTATTGATGCTAGAAGATCAGATGGAAATCAATCTAGCTGCTGGTGCTACTGCATAATGGAAGCCGACCTACAGATTGGCAGACAAAGAGCTGAGAAAACAGCTTGATGTATCGTTGACTGCAGAAAAGATAACTCCGTCAGCAAGCCCATATGAAGCACCATTCTTATTTGTTTAAGGAGAAATCAGACAGACGATGAATGTGTATGGATTATAGAGCACTTAATTCGCAAACCATCGGAAGTCGATATGCATCACCAAAAACTGACGAGCTACTAGACAGAGTTTTTCATGCACAATAATTCTCCAAACTAGACCTTTCTTCAGGTTACTGTCAAATAGATAAAGGAAAAAAATCGGTATTAAACTGTATTCAATACTAGGTACGGATCGTATGAGTACAAGTTAAGCCGTTCGGCCTGACAAATGCGTTTGAACGGATAATGAATAAGATGTTTCATCGAGAGTTGGATAGACTTGTGGTAGTATACTTGGACGATATTTTGGTATTTTCAAACAATAAGGAGGAACACTAAATGCATTTATGTCAAGACTTTCAAAAGTTGAGAGAAAATCAATTCGCAAACCATGAGAAGTGTGAATTTTTCAAAAGCAGAAATTTTTAGGTCATGTTATTCAAACCGGCACTATCACACCAAATCGAACACTCACAGATGGACTTTCGCAACCCCCCTGCCAGCAACAGTCAAGTCAGTACAACAGTGGAATATGAACTATAACCGTCAGTTTATACCTAAATTTTCGAAATTAGCAGCACACTATCCAATGTAACGGGAAAACCTAAAAACAAGGTATTGAGCTCACTGGAAGTCTACTGAGTCGAGATGCTCGTGAGCTGGCAGAGTTGATAGCGATTGGGCTAAAAAATGACCCTTGGTATGCTGAGCTAATTGAAAAGTCAAACGGGGAGACAGAGAGAAAAGAGTCAAGTGGTCAGTAGTTGACGTACCAGAAAAAGATATCAAGATACCTGTTTTCTGTGCTAATCACATTCAACCCTGGAGAATCGTTATACCAGCGAAAGAACATTAAATCAAACCAACGCGTCAGCAACCTGAATAAAAATTGGCGGACACAGAGGAATAGAGGGTACCTACCAGCAATCGTCTCGGCATTATTATTGGAAACAAATGCATCAAATTGGCAAGAAAGTAGTCGCCTCATGCGACTCATGTCATACGGTCAGGGCCCTTTACCAACATCCATTTGAATTATTTCATCCACTAGAAGTCCCAAGTGAAAGGCTGGAAGCGTTATCAATAAATTTTGAGACCGCTGCCCACTATGCCAGAAGGTTATGACTATCTTTTCGTCGTCATTGATCATCTCACCAAGATGGCACATTTGATACCGAGCAACAAGAAGTACTTCTAATACGGCAAAGCTATTCTTAACATATACTTTTCGACTACACGGCCTACGCAAGGAGTTAAGCTCAGAGAGAAGTTCGGTCTTTACGGCCGAGGTGTGGCAGCATTTGATGAAACTATTAAACATGAAGCACCGTTTAACCGAAAGAGAGCATCAGTCAGCAAATGGCCAAGCCGAGAGAACAATTCGAACTAGCAAGGACCTAAGATCTACTAATCTTCAACCACAAGATACGAACTGGGCCGGATTGATCCCCATACAAGAGTTTGCCTATAAGGATATCGTTCATTCTAGTATAGGCATGAAGCCGTTTCAGGCTAACTATGGGTTTCAAGCAAGGGGACTACCAGTCTTGACAACTACCCCACCGTGGCCTGAACTCTCCTTTTTGCACTCCCAAAAACAAATAGTTCAACATCTCTGAGATACACTCTCAGAACGTCAGGATCGACAAAAATTGGTAGCCGACAAATCAAAAAGACCAGCTCCTGATCTTCAACCAGGACAACATGTATTGGTTACCAGCATGTTTCAATTCATATGCCAGCCGCACAACAGTTGAGCTATCATAGGAAGCAGCTCTGCATGAATTCTCGAGAGCCATCTAATGGAAATTCTGTATAGCTTCATGGGATAGATCAATTAGAGACCTGAAGTAAGAACTTACAAGATAAAGTTCCAAAGTTAACATATCGGTTATCATCACTTTTGGCTTTCGCTGTATGTCGGTATACAGTTGCTTTAATTGGATTACAACCTACCGATATTGCTGATCAATTATAGCCGAAAACAAACAGAAAGCAATGGGAAAGCTATGCCCATGAACATTGACGCCACCAATTTGAAGAAGTGGCATTTAATAACAACCTATGACGGCAACAAAGAATTGACACTCAAAGGCTGCATTAACTCCATTTGGGCTGGAGACAAACGATAACACCCCTGTGTGAGTGAGTGGTTATGTTATTATGCCGGCCGACGCTTCTGTGAATTGGAAAAGTGTGAAACAAAGATCAGTAGCTCTCTCCTCCACCGAAGCTAAACATATGGGCTTATGCGAAGCAGCAAAAACAGTCTGGCTACGACGACTACTTACTCATGTGGGAATTCCTCAAGAAAAGGCGACTACAATGAAGATAATTGGGGAGCAATTGCTCTGGCCAAAAAATCCACAACACCATAACCGTTTTCAGTTTGCATGTTGAAGTTGACAAGAAGAAAATATATATATTGTTTTTTTGTATATTAATTAATATAAGAAAACTTGTTCTCTAAAGATTCACAACTGGGTGGGAAACCGGGCTCCTTATATAATAAAAGAAAGTACAAATTAAGTCCGTGCCCGGCCCTAAACATATACTATTAACAACAAAACTCTATTCTTAGCCCCGACTTAGATCCGAGATCGGCCTAACATTGCTCTGACGTTACCACGGCAATCGGCCCAACTTTAACCCGAGTTCGGCCAAACGATATCCCGATATCAGCACTCGGCTCAAACCAACACTCCCTCTTGCTGATATCGCTTCAAGTTCAATAACTCCCGAAGTTTGCCAAATTTCTCCTGAGTAAGTCTCTTGGTGAAGATGTCAGCGATCATATTTGCTGTCGGAGTGTACTGCAGGACGATATCTTTGACTTTCATAACCCGTTCACGTATATAGTGAAA